>JAWPHD010015689.1:0-53876 GCA_037043455.1 Cyrtodaria siliqua | reverse complement strand
AATCATTACAACTTAGAGAATTACGCTAACAAATAAACTGAATAAAATTAAACTGTACACAATATGCCGAATAAATATTTGTGTATTAATTACGCTGTATCCCCTACAGCTTGACTATTCGAAGAATAGGGAGAGCTATCCTACTCACCTTGGCATCGTCATCAGCGTCCCCAGCTTCACCTTAAAGTTTTTGTCCTACAATCCCCATAACTCTTCCTTGCATTTTGACAAAATTATGGCCCTTTGATTGTCATGTTTTTAGTCCCAGCTTGACCTTAAAGTTTTTGTGCAATAGATTTATAACTTTAAAACTACTCATTGACAAGTTATTGCAATAAAATTTTAAACTAATGTTTCACATCAAATTCTGTACCTTATCCAACAATAACTCTTCCTTGAATTTTGACAACATTATGGCCCTTTGATTGTCATGTCTTTAGTCACAGCTTGACCTTAACGTTTTTGTGCAATAGATTAATAACTTCAAAACTACTCAAGTTATTGCATTAAAATTTTAAACTAATGTTTCACATCAAATTCTGTAACTCTTCATTCATTTTGACAAAATTATGGCCCCTGTATTTGTAAAAAATGTCATGTTTACATAGAAGTATATACGAAAAACACTTAAAAATCTTCTTCTCCAAAACAAAAAGGGCTGCAGCTAAAATATTTTGTATGTAGCATCGTCTAGTAGTCCTCTACCAGATTTGTTCAGATGGTGACCCTAGGGTCAGAATTGAACGTACCTCGGGGGTCACAAGAGGTGAAACATGAGGTGTGGATGGGACCCCTGAGTCATAACTTAGTAACCGCTGAGATCTCCACCCTATAACCACATATACACTTTACTGGACATGAACAGACAGATACAACATAGACACCGTGTTGCTTCCCCACCCCTCGGGACATGGCCCCTGGGGCATAACTTGTAAACCGTTGAGATCCACACCCTATAACCATATATACACTTACTGGGCATGAACGGGCGGATATAACCACTCATACCCCAACCCTGGGGACATAGCCTCTGGGTCATAACCTGGAAACCATTGAGATCCTCACCCTATAACCATATATACACTTACTGGGCATGAACGGGCGGATATAACCACTCATACCCCAACCCTGGGGACATAGCCCCTCGGTCATAACTTGGAAACCATTGAGATCCTCACCCTATAACCATATACACACTGACTGGGCATGAACAGATGAATACAATCACTCCTTCCCCAACCCTGGGGACATAGCCCCTCGGTCATAACTTGGAAACCATTGAGATCCTCACCCTATAACCATATACACACTGACTGGGCATGAACAGATGAATACAATCACTCCTTCCCCAACCCTGGGGACATAGCCTCTGGGTCATAATTTGGAAACCGTTTTGGCACAGTTTTCCGATTCCCACCCTATAACCATATATACACTTACTGGGCATTAACAGACGGATATAACCATCCAACTAGCGTAGACCCTAGGCTTCTTCCCCACCTTTGTGGACCTAGTGCCTGGGTCAAACATTACAAATAATTTGATATTTTTAGCTCAACTATTCGAAGAATATTATGTGGTCTATAGGTCAAACTTCATGGTCACAAATTGCATTTATGTGTTCATCAGGTTAATGTTTACGTCCGCGTTTCTTAACATTTAAATAACTTCAATATGTTTTATCCAATCATCATCAAACCTACATACATTATTATAAATGGGACGATGATCGTATCTATTGAGTTCAAGATCATTGGATGAAAGGTCATGGTCACAATTGGGCCAAAGGTCAAATGCAATTACTTATACTTTTAAGATATTTTTTTCTTCAAATTTTCGACTTAAAATTTGCATTATGTATCCTTTGAAAAGGTTGTTATGAAATTACTCTGTGTCATCACAGAAAAACTAATTAACTGAATTAATGAAAATGCCAATGTTTTCCTTCTTGTCACATCCAGCTAGCCCCTTTGTTTTCACATTTTTTTTCTGATGGTATGCAGGGTGTATAATTTCTTGTTCCCTGAAAATTCGAATAGTTGAGCTGCGCTGTTCTTCGACAGCTATTGTTATTGTTCTCAACGTGCTTACAATATGATTGTTATATATTTAACTTTAATATAATTTATTTAATCAATTTCGCAGAGACAACAAACAAACACAAATATTGACAATGACTGGCGATGAGACAAAGAAGCGAAATACAATTTGCATATATATTGCATAATTTTATAAGGCCAAAAAAACAAAACAGATGGGTTTCCGGTTGCCCAACCGACCCTATTTTTAAGGGGCTGACACTAAAACTTTTTATGACAAAATGAAAAAAACTTTTTTTTGTGGTACAACTACCCGGTATGCAAATTATTACAGCAAAAGTGTAAAATATGTAGGTAAGCCATATGCTTGCTTGGAATATCGCAAGATACGTTCAGAGTTGAACGTTTTTCTTTCATGTAAACAGTGCGACTATTAAACTAATTAATAAAATGCATGTTAAACAATGGTCTTCTGGTTTAAAGTATCTTAAATCCACCTAAATTGACAACTTCCAGAGAAACTTTCCCATTGTATCATCAACTTGTATGGGTTTTATCTGATAAATAGAATCTCACGATATTTTCCTAAAAAAAAAAGAAGGAACTGCCTACCGATCTACTGACATACTACTTTTTTAGAGCATGCAATACGAAACACACATATTTTCTTTTTGGCCTAAGAACAAAAGCAACAATTTGTATTAATTAAATACATCCATATTTGATATCTTGTTTCATATCAGCATTGAATGATGTACATCGTGTGTTTATAATTGATTTCGAGGCGTCCGTGGCCGAGTGGTTAACGTCTCTGACTTGAAATCACTTGCCCCTCACCGCTGTAGTTTCGATGCCTCAGGGGCCTAGGAATCTTTATGTGAGGAAGCTATCCAGCTGGCTTGCGGAACGTCTGTGGTTCTACCCAGGTGCCCGCCCGTGCACGAAAATTGCCCGGAGGGGCACCTGGGGTCTTCCTCCACCAATGGAAGCTGGAAAGTCGCCATATGACCTTAGCTGTTGGTGCGACTATAAAATCCAATTCAATTCAATTATAATTGATTTATTATTATTTTTTTTAATATGCTGTCACTTATATAGATGAATCCGGGTCAGAATCCGGGGTTTGTTAAGGCCAATAGGCGTCAAATACCGTCAATGGTATTGCTTTGAAAACAACTGAAGCAAGCCCTAATCATTTGATCGACCGCCACCCTACCAGTGACCTTGACTTCAAAGCAAATTTTTTCAAAGACAAAGGCCCATTTTCTAGGTTAAAGTTTTGGTTAACGTTTATTTTGGAACTTAATATTGTCAACACTGTCAATGATATTGCTTTAAAACTAGGTATGTACATTAACTGGGGGCAAGGCCTTAGCCCTACACACCTGACAAAGCCCCATCCCACCAGTGACCTTGACATTGACTTTAAGGTCAAAGAACTCAATAAAATGTTTATGGTTAAAATGTTTTTGAAGTTTAATATCTCCAGAGGTAGTACTTTGATATTCATCTGGGTAAACCCTTCCCATCTGCGCAAGCCTCACCCTACCCATGTCCTTGACCTTATATACAAAACCTTTTGCTTGTAGTTTCCTTTATAGTGAATATTTTTTATAAATGTCGAAAGGTTTAGTTTTGATCTTTAATTTAAACATTCTGTAGACCAATCATACCATTTGCCCTCCCCCTACCAACAACATCCCCAACTCTCCTTGTGAATGGGCAAGAACCCTGTGGGAGAGATAGTCCATGGCGCAACCAACAAATAAACCATGTTAAACATTCTGTGTTCTGGATTTGTCTGTGTTTGGTGATCATCACCCACTTGTTGAATTTATACCATTTAACTCCCACCTCCCCCACTGCATTATTTAATAATATAATATATTATTTTTGTTTAACCAGTTTTGATTTAAGTAACATGTTATGAGAATAATATGTTGAAAACATTTTTTATCACATTCCATTTCAACACTTAAGAAAATATAATTTGCACATGTTGAGCATAGGAAATCCCAACACCTATTTATAAACCTGTTGTGACATCGCAATCATGAGCCGGTACCAATTGTTGGCCGCTCAGTGGGAAACAATATAAAATGTTTCACTCCAGGCATTTTGTACAGGAGTAAATGTGAGGTGTCATCATTTGAAATGTTTAATTGTAACCTAACAAATTGTATGCTGCTAGGAAAGCTATTGGTCTTCTGAACTGATTATTTTCTGGACAATTCAAACACGACAATGTTGTCAGGTAGAGACATTGTAACAATAAGCCTTGAGTTGACAGGGTCATAACATGCAGACAATGGGCGTTTCACTACAACTGACTCATCCAGCAGGACACCAAGCTTCTGACCTCCACGGCTGATCTGGAGAACATTGTTGGACTCGTATCCACAGACAAACAGCTGTCCATTGACTCCTGTGCAGACTCCACGTGGGCTCATGAGATCTGGATCAGAAAACTGTGCCAGCTTGTTTCCTTGGCGGTCCAAGGTTATTATCCCATTGTCTTTGTCTGCCACATGAATCAGTGTACTGTCAGTAGATACAGCAATATACCATGGGATGGAGAACATCTGCTGTCCTGCTGCATCTGTCTGGAACGTGCGGAGCAGTTTGCCATCTGTATTAAACGTTTTTATTTGGCCTGGTTTTTGACATGATACAAATAGTTCTTTATTGTTGTAAGCCACACCATGACAATATTGACCAATGTTAAATGATTTTGTTGTTGCCATACTATCACCTAAAGACACAAACTGAATTTTCTTATTCTGCCCCAGTCCAACAGCAGCCTCCCCAGGATCAGTAGTACACACGTCCCAGGGTTTACCTGGCAAATTACACGAGTCCCTCACCTTGTAAGTCTGGTCAAGGCGCTTTAAGTTACAATTACTGCTGTCAGTGATCAGAAGTGTGCCGTCTTGCTGCAGATAGGAACCCAAAATACTACAGTTAGTTTCGCCTTTGACCTTTACATCATATCGACCTATGAGAGAAGCTTTATAGAGCTGGTTTTCATTATCTGGCTCTACAATTTCTCCCAGCGACTTCATGCTGTCAGTGACATCTTTTAAGGCTGCATTTATCTTGAAATTCAGTATTCCCCATTTTGGACTGGCTTTCATTTTCTGCAGTAGTTCCTCCCCCTTGTTTTGGCTCTGTTTTCCCATTTTGGTGTACACAAATACTTGCGGTTCATTATCTGTGTTGACTTTCTCCATTTGGTCAAAACTCGCCTCTAGTGTTGAAATCATTTGATCCAGTTTGTTTATGTCCAAGTTCACTCTGTCTTCATATTCCTTGTGTTTGTCTTCGATTTTTCTTGTAGCTACTTTCTCTAAATCGTCAAAATGCTTATTAATCTTTTTGCGGAAATCCTGGATTTTGGTCAGACATGTTCTTTTTTCTTTGTCGAGTCTGTTCCGGTCTAATTGTTTTATTTTTTTCAGCTGTTCTACTTTGTCCTGGACTTTAGCTATGGTGCCGTTGATAGTTTTATACTCCTGACTTTTGGTGATGTCTATCGCCGCATCTACAACATAAGTGATGTTATCACAGGACCTGAAAGTAGAAAGTCACATCCAGATAACTTCATCTCAGGCAACTGATTTGGAAAGAAATCATTATTTCCAAATGTTAACTCCTCAGAATTGAACATCCTTAGTAGCAATGGCCATTATTTATAATTATTTTATTGGTATTTTTGTTATAAGGCCAAGAAAAAAAATAGTCGTGTTTCAGGTTTCCATCTGGAAAAATATAGGGTAGGTAGGTCGATTTTTTTGGATTGTTTTATTACACGAAGGTCGAAATTACAACCAGAAAACATAATTCTAAACTCTGATTTTGAGGGCCTCAAGGATGTGTATATTAATATATGTAATTTAAAATTGCTCCCCAATGGACTTTGAACTAATTACACGACAAAGATGGGGAAGAAACGTCACAGAGCAGAACAAACATGCATTTGTTTGGAATATTGTTTCAATAAAACATGCAACGTACATAAAAGTACACACAGCTCTCTATGTTGCTATTCTAAAACTGGAAGTATTTTAAATATGTTAAACAAGTGGATTGAAGCACATTAATTTTATTCGTCATAAAAATCATTTCTCTTAAAAACAAATAAAACAATGATACATGATATGACTTTCTGATCAATTCATGATTTCTCGTAATAACATGATATTAAACATTAATAACATGATATTAAACATAATAACATGACAACACCAAATATAAATTTCCATAAATCAGGATTTTACTCAGGGCCTCCACGGAGTTGCATAGAATGCTATTTTTAATAGAGGAACGTACACGGCAAGAAAGCAGAAAATCATCAACATTGTAAAACATACAATAAAATAAACTTACTTGTTTTTTTTTACTTTTAATATTTCAATTTTATATACATCCGTCGTGTGAGCCAAAGAATACATTCGACATTTCTTTATTTTTTATTTTTATTGTGTGGCTAGAAAAAATACATACAGAACCGGTGACAGTAATATTGTAGCCTTTATATGAAGGATGAACCTCCTCGATAATATCGGCCACCAATTAACGTTAGTATAACTCATGGCCTCTTGGTGGTCGCATTTAGCGACCTTAAAGGCCATAAAGAACGAAAACAATATCGTCATCATCACGGCACAAGAGATCGCATTTTTTTTTTTTTTTTCTTCTTGAAACATGGAAAAAAAGGTTAGGGTCGGGATAAAATATAGGGTCGGTCGGGAGCTTGAAACACGACTATTATTTTCTTGGCCTAATTAACAAGAGTGCTACCTAGTGGGGCATAATACACCATTTGTTAAGGTTTTATGTGAAAAGCATTTCCTAGGTGTCAGGTCAGTATGACCTTAACCTTTGACCTACTGACAAAAAAACTGATTGGGGTTGTTATAAGTTATCACATGGGATGCATATTTCCATATAAGGTCATGGTGACTATGACCCTTTGACTTACTGACCCTCAAATCAATAGGGTTTCTCCTCTCACATTGGGCAATATACCATTATTACCTATGAAGATTCATGAGTGTTCATGTTATGGTTTCGAAGTTATCTTGATGTATTGCGGTATTGGTTGTCCATCAGTAGACAATAACACATTTTGCAAGTTGCAGAAAGTTGCAGAATGCGTTATTGTCTATTGATGGACAACCAATCCCTTAATACTTCCTGTTTTTCCAACGGGCGCATAAATATTGGAGAGGTAAGTAGAATAAACAATCAAAAGCACAGTAAAAATGTGTCTTTATACCTGGGGACATAACCCCTGAGTCATAACTTGGAAACTGTTGAGATAGCCACCATAGAACCATGTATACACTTACAGGGCATGAACAGACGAATACAATCATCCAACCAGCATCATCAACACCGGGTCCATCCATACCCCTGGGGACCTAGCCCCTGGGTCATAACTGAAACCATAATGAGATGCCCACCCTATAAATATATAATCACTTATTGGGCGTGAATGGATGGAAACAACCATCCAACCAGCTTTGCCCTAGGGTCCATCCCCACTCCTGGTTAAATAATCCCTGGGTCATAACTTGGAAACAGTTGAGAACCCCACCCTGTAACCATATATACACTTAATGGACATGAACAGACAGATACAACCATCCACCCAGCATCGGCCCTAGGGTCTATCACCACATCTGGGCTGGAAACATAACCCCTTGGTCATAACCTGGAAACTTGAGATCCCCACCCTATAACCATAGACACGTATACACTTAATTGACATAGATGGATACAACAGCCCAACCAGATCTTGGGTCATAAATTGGAAACTGTTGAGATACCTACCCTATAACAATAAATTATACACTTGCTGGGCCTTAATACTTTACGACCGGCATGTGATGGAGTGCCAGCGAATGCGTGATCATATATGACATATGAAATGATAGGCTTGGGTAACAATGTTTCTATCTTTGCGAAGATTGTCAGGTGAGCAGTTCAGGGTCATTTTCGAATGGGAAGCTTTTGTTTTCACTTGAATTCTGCCAAATGTGTAGAGTGTTGCCTCTTGATTAGTTGTTAACTCATGTTTCTCTTCAAACTGGCACTAAGGAAGACAATAAATAATTTTGCAAGGACAGAACCTGGCAACAACATGGGGGTATTTGTTATTGACCTTTATCATCGTAATATATTTCTGAAAAACATGCACATGGTACGTATTAAACTTATTTGACAGCTAAGAGCTTTAACCAAATAGCGGTTAGAAATGTATGCTATTTTATAAAGGACTGGGTTTATGTTGAGGGAGGGTTAATATAAAAGAGGTACATGAAAATCTTACATTTCCCCTTGTATTTAATTTAAATGTTCAACCTATAATGTATTGTAAAAAATTATATCAAATTATAAAAACCTCATCATCTCACTATTCTTTGCTCTACCATAACTTCACCAAGTTATGTTTTACACAACACAAAATACACTAAGTTGTTGCATAATAAAACAACAGTCTAGAGTTAAATGGACTAAACTCATTTTTTTCTTCAGAAAACAATACAGTTTTGCTTACCAGTAATCAATTTAATGACAACAAAAGTCATGATTGAACAGAGAAGTTTAAAAAAACCTTGTATGACAGATATCTAGCCCTCGATCCTAGCTGTGAAAATCATATAAAACCATTATAGCTATGATTATGGTAGATTCAGAATATAACACTGTAAGAGCTATGATTATGGTAGATACAGAAGATAACACAGTAAGAGCTATGACTATGGTAGATACAGAATATGACACCATAAGAGCTATGATTATGGTAGATACAGAAGATGACACCATAAGGGCTATGATTATGGTACATACAGAAGATGACACCATAAGGGCTATGATTATGGTACATACAGAAGATGACACCATAAGAGCTATGATTATGGTAGATACAGAAGATGACACCATAAGAGCTATGACTATGGTAGATACAGAAGATAACACCATAAGAGCTATGCTTATTGTAGATACAGAAGATAACACCATAAGGGCTATGATTATGGTAGATACAGAAGATAACACTATAAGGGCTATGGTTATGGTAGATACAGAAAATAACACCATAAGAGCTATGATTATGGTAGATACAGAAGATAACACCATAAGAGCTATGATTATGGTAGATACAGAAGATAACACCATAAGAGCTATTATTATGGTAGATACAGAAGGTAAAACCGTACGAGCTATGATTATGGTAGATACATAAGATAACACCGTAAGAGCTATGATTATGGTAGATTCATAATATAACACCGTAAGAGCTATGATTATGGTAGATACATAATATAACACCGTAAGAGCTATGATTATGGTAGATTCATAATATAACACCGTAAGAGCTATGATTATGGTAGATACAGAATATAACACCGTAAGAGCTATGATTATGGTAGATACAGAAGATAACACCGTAAGAGCAAGATTATGGTAAATACAGAAGATAACACCATAAGAGCTATGATTCACACAGCTAGCCCCGATCCCAACCTCCCTGAATTGTCCATTTAATTATACACACCTTTAAAGCAAATCACTTTATTGCTGAAACAATTGTACAGGTTTAATTTATGTAAACATACAAAATTATATACCTGTGGTCCACAGACACGCAGGTTGGGCAGCAAACTGCATCATGGTTTCCACAGTAGGTGTCAATCGTGTTGCCATGGTGAATGGGGCATCTCTCCATGGGAACAAATATGGCGGGTGGCGGTCCGCGCCCCTTCATAGCTGCCGTGTCCTGTAACTGGTGAAGTCTCAGGGCAGCAAACCTGCTGTGTTCTTTAACACATCTCGAACATAAATACTCCTTACACTCTGGACAGTATTTTATAGCTTCAGAATTTCTGCCGTCTGTAACACAAGGGCTGCATGAAAACTCATAAACTGCATCTGAAGCTTTGTCAGTAGATTTCACAAATTCTTTACTTGTCGCCATTTTATCTCCTACCTGCACACCAAATTATTTTCTGTTATTGATTTTGTAGAGGTGTGTGCAGAGTATAAAGTTTACACTTAAGTTGATAATATGACCTAGTTTAAGTGTTTACCTATCACATGACTGTCGGCTAGATATGCAACTTCCTGCTTAATGTAAAGGGAAATTAACCCTTAACCTGCTACATATTATATATAATGCACTGTTTTTTGTTTGATTAAGACCATTCCATTTATGTGACAAAGGGGTGTTTACTCGCAGGCTGATCTGGGTTTACAATGGACGCAAAGGCTGTTATAGTTGTGCTTAGCCGGTTAAGGGTTAAAATACATATTTGGGTATTTAATATTTAAAGGGACAAACAACAATCTTTATTTATTTTTTAAAATTTGAAGTGTCCCATTAATTTACGTAACTTACATATTTGAAAATAATTATTTCGATTATTTCAATAGTTTAAAGGAAATAGTTTTGCATAAAAGTTATATTTATGTTGGTTATACTGCACCAATAATATATTTAAACCTTTGATAAACTTGTGTTGGTTATATTGCACCAATTATATATATTTAAACCTTTGATAAAATTGTGTTGGTTATATCGCACCAATTATATATATTTAAACCTTTGATTAAACAATGAAGAAAATATGAAAAATCTAAATGTTGTTACTCTTGATTTGATTATATGCAAGTAGATTTAAAGGGACACACGACAGTCTTGAGTTTTATATCAAGCATTAGAATTGATTGATTGATGTTCTAAGGATTAGAGTCCCTCTACCATATGAGCCCCCGGGAAGAATCCCCCTTTGGCTCGGTATTATGTTTGGACTTAAAGCATTAGAATTAGCACCTTGATTTATTAATACGGTATCATTTTGACTTTAAAATTGCTTTTTCATATAATTAAATACAAAAAAAAAATGGATTTCAATTTTCTTCATTATTCCACCATATTTTTAAATATATTATTGGTGCAATATAATCAGTGATTAGTAATATGTAAAAATAATTTGCTCTGAACTATTCTAATAATTATTATTAATGATTGAAAATATGTAAGTTCTGTAGAAAAAAACTAATGGGATGCCGTGAGTTTTAAACAATTGAAGATTTCCGGGTGTCGCTTTAAATTCAGAATGATACTACATTAATAAATTGCCATGTGTCCCTTTAATATAATTTGACTCAGTGAAGAGAACTTTTCAATATTACATTTTTAATTATTTCATTAAAATGACATGTCTAAGACATGCCTGTGAGCTCTGTAAACTTTGGAATATGTTATGCTTATCAGGTAATCTATTGTCAATTTTGTCAGTAGGTTATAATTTTTTATATACATATACAGAGGTTATCAGTGGCGTTTAATATCCCAATACGTTAATGTGTGTGTGTGAGTAGTTCTAAGGTTTATAGTCCCTCTGCCTTTTAACCAGTAGGACAATCTAAAGGTATAGATACAATCGAGTCTGGACTGTTTTATATGGAAAAGATACTTGATATTGGATATGAGGTCACTTGGGTCAAGATTGCTGTTACTAAAAATAGAGAGAAAAAGGTTTCCATTCAATATCTTTTGTTATGCTAGGTTCCCACTGTTGTGCGATCCGTTACGAACGCCACGATTGGCCATTCGTAGCTGATCGTGGAACTTCTCTGAAATCTCAGGTCTGGATACGAGGTGATGCGAGTCGATACGTTCTGATACGATTTGTTGCGCTCGGATGCGATCTGGTCACGATTTGTCAATTTCAGGTGTCACGATCTGTCACGGTCTGATCTCCCGTTCAGATACGATCACATACGTTCCGATAGGATTGTTTCGATCGAGTCCACGATTGGGTCTCGATCTGACACGATCATCACGATCGGGTTCCCCGAATTGGGACGATCTGGTACGTGCAGATACGTTCATCACGAACCGATGCGCTCCGTAACGATAGGATACGATTGTGGTCGCGATGTCTTTCACGATCATGATCGAGGGTGATCACGATTTGAGCTACGACTGGACCCCCGACGGGTATATATACAGCCCGACTGACCATGGACTTCATCGTTTCTTGAACTTTTACAGAGTGAACACTACAACCCTCAACCATTGATGATGGCAGGAGTTGCGGATGATGACAACGTGGCATTTGCAGTATTACTGTATACTTACATTATCGAACTCGTAACAGATCGTGAGCGTTCGTGTAAAAACGTAACTACTCGTATCTACTCGCATTTACTCGCATCTTCTCGTATCAACTCCTATCTGCTCGTGAGTCATTCGTGTCAGGTCTTGAGCAATGGGACCCGACAGATCGTGACAGATCGTGGGAGATCGCAACACATCTCATCAGAGCGTGGTGTTTGTCTTGTCTAAGATCGATCCCGATCACCACGATTTGGAAGCACTATTAGATGCGATCTGTTGCGCTTTGTTACGACGCAATACGATCTGATACGATGATCCCGATTGACAATTGATCGTGTTGATCGTAGAATTTTTTTGAACTGTTCAACATTTTTCTACGATTAACACGATTGCCACGACTGACCTCAAGATCTGATAAGATCTGATAGGATCACCACGATTAGTCCACGATTAAGACCACGATTTCAATCGTGCCGCGAATCGTGATAGTGGGAACCTAGCATTAAGAATGAGATATTGTTATGGATTGGTAGCGTATAAGGAAAAGAAGCTGGGTTTTGTAAATGAGATTACTGGGGTCAAGGTTGAGGTCATTGTTACTAAAAATAGAAAAATGGTTTCCACTCAATAACTTTTGTAAGGAATGAGATATTGCGATGAAACTTGCTCTGTTGGTAGCATATATGGAAAGGAAGCTGGGTATTTATATGAGATTACTGGGGTCAAGGTCAAGGTCATTGTTACTGAAAATAGAAAAATGGTTTCCACTAAATGACTTTCATTAGGAATGAGATATTGCAACGAAACTTGCTGTGTTGGTAGCTTTTATGGAAAGGAGTCTTGGTATTCCATATGAGGTCTCTAGGGTCAAGGTCAAGGTCACTGTTACGAAGAATAGAAAAATTATTTCTGGGTAATAACTTTAGTTAGAAATGAGATATTGAAACAAAACTTGCATTCCATTGCAATAAACTAAACCTGTTGTAACGACTACATTTAAAATGGCAAATTATTTGAGGTGAGTGTTGGAAATAACTTAAACACTGTTAATCGGGGCAGTTTGCTAATACCAGATTGAAAATAGACCTATTCATTGGTTATGGGTCCATTCTTTTTGTAGCCTAGTATGACCAATGACTTTGATCAGACCACTGGTTCTATTTTTGGAATGCTGGCCCCCTTGATTTAGAAAAATATTGCTGCTAGGTATCTCTTAAATTTACACTAATTGGCCATTTTGAAATTCAACAAAATGCCAATATACATATAGGCAGTATACCCAAACCTAAAGAGTTTTACATATGATATCTAAAGAATTTTACATATGATATATTTGTATATGTCCTTCTTGAAAAAATGCAGGGGTGGTGGTGGGCAGCGGGCAGGCAGATTGGTTTCCGCTTATTAAAAAAAAAGAAAAGAAAAAAGATGCATGTATTGAATCATATTTTCTGTATCACGTCTGTTGTCCATATGCATATTTAGTTTTCTGAAATTATTGTTATATCTTTAGAGGTAAAACCCCTATTGATTTTGGGGTCAATAGGTCAGATGGAGGTCAAGGTCACTGTGACATCTTAATGAAAATTGATTTCCGCTCAGTTAAAACTGTTTTACATTGGTTGTAACGAAAGCTCTCTGAACTTATTTTAAAGTCAGAATATGCTTATTATTAACCTTAATGGAGATGATAGAGACTTTGTGCCAAGTATTTGTGTATAATATTACCTTCAGATTTGCATTAAACCACCCGATGTACCCAGACGTTAATAGAATTGACTGATTAGAAACGTACGTTTCATTAAAAGGCACGCAGACTTTTTAACTCTTGTGTTTTCATAAACATTACCTGTGCTATAAATAAACCATTTGGATCTGTACACTTCCTGTGTTGTGCTTAGCATCGGCGCAGCGAGTAGGGGGGATACAGCATAATTAGTACACAAATATTTATTCGGCATAGTGTGTGCAGTTTAATTTTATTTAGTTTATTTGTTAGCATATTTCTCTAAGTTGTAACGCTTCCGAGTGCTTCGTCAGCTGTTTCAGTTTATGTGTAATAAGCATATTCTGCCTTTAATCACTCTCAATGTCTTCCTGGGTAGAACCAGTACTAAACAAATGCAGATAAAGTGTTTTGCCCAGAGATACAACATATATGGTCATGACGGAGATCGAACCCACGACTTTTCAATCATGGGTCCAACTCTCTACCACTGGACCAAATCACTCTGATCAGTTAAAAGAGAATGACTGATGACTGCATATATTGTACTTATATTTGCTGTGCAGTCATATCTTGGTGAGAGGTAGACCCATATTGATTTAGGGGTCAATATATCAAAGGTCACGGTAACTACTAACCTATTATTGAAAATTGATTTTTTTGTTCATTTAAAAGAAAATGACTTCATTGATTGAAATTATATTTTCTTTGTATCCATATAGATTTTGGGGTAAATAGGTTAAAAGGTCAAGGTCTGTGTGACCTTTTACTTGAAATTTTCCGCTGAATAACTCAGAACTCATGTTAAAAGCAATTCTACATGTAAGACAAGACATATACTGTGTCAATTGCCACTCTTGTTTAATGTTACACTCTTTAGAAGCTTAAGATGTGTAAACTCATATTGTAGCTATATGTGACCTTGTCTTATTACTATATGCACTGTTGAGCTTATTTCATTTCTGTTTTAGACGGGCATTTACAAGTCCGGAAGTGAATTGTCTGGCGTTGAATGAACAGGTGAGTGGACCAGTAAACACAGAGATATTGGGAGAGTTGTTGGTTATGTCCCTTTTCTCAGGCATACCAGAGTTGGGTTATAATTCTTAGGCACACGACCATTGCTTAGTAATGATTAAGGCAATTGCTTTTTGATTATGATATTCAATTTCATCAAGACAAAGAAGGAGGAAAAAATGGGAAAAAATATTTTTTATTTCGTTTGAAAGGAAAAGAAAATGAATTGTTCTAGTAAAATCGGGGAAAAGGTAAATAAAATATAAAATGATCAGATTCCCTATGGAAAAATAACATTCTTAATTTCATTTTATCGTAGGAGGGTTCGACTAATCAAATAATAAAGGTCCTTAGAGAAATATTGTGTGAAATGTCGAGGAATATCAGTAAATAATGTTTATTTCATGGAAAAGAATTGTATGTTTTGTTGAATACGAGAAAAAAGTTTTGATTAAAATTGATTATGCTTTGGATTACTTTATAGTCAATAAAACAGGTCTCAAATAGAGATCCCAATTTTGGCGCACTGGTTCTGTATGATATTTAACATAAAGAATGTTATAAAATGTATCTGCTTTGTAAAAATATATCTTGATCAACCATTAATTGTTTTATCTATTTTATGTTCAGTTTCAATAAAATTGCACATTAAAGTAGAAATTATCCTTAAAAGGGAATGTAGTGACACAGCCAAACAATCGTTGTTATTGAGAGTTGTAAGAATTATGAAAATCGAATTATAAACCAAGAAGATGTGACCATTTGAAGGTTGTTCTAAAACGGATATGGGAGCCGCAATTTTGAGAACTATGGCATCATAGTTATTCCCCGCCGCCACAGGCGGAAGTAATGCCCTCCATCCATCCGTCCCATTTCCTGTCCGCTCAATAACTCGAAAACTACTAATGGGACTGCAATCAAATTTCACACATTGATAGAGGGCAGTGAGAGGATTTGTAGAGCACAATAACAATAACTCTGCTTTCATTTAATTTAGAGTTATTACCCTTTGTATATTTATACTTATAATTTGTGTCCGCTCCATAACTCAAAAACTACTTGTGGGACTGCAATGAAATTTCACACAATGATAGAGGGCAATGAGAGAATGTGCAGAGCACAAGAACCATAACTCTATCTTCATTTGAATCAGAGTTCTTGCCCTTTGTAATTTTATATTTATAATTCGTGTCCGCTCTATAACTCTAAAGCTACTAATCAGTCCAGCATTTTATGCCATTTTTTTTTGAGTTTTCACCAGTTTTCAAGAATGATTAACACCCTACTGTAAATAATTCGTTAAATTATCATAACAACTTTCACAGCAAGGGGTCATCATAAATGAGGGGCTAGCTCTGACAAGCAGGAGTATTAGATTACACAGAGATTACACACATGGGTCAGTTTTATTAACAAAGTATTGCTGTACAGTTTTATTAGGGTTGTTTCACTTTTATTCTAGAAACATTAACATGCATGTGCAATATTATCTAAACTATTACTAATATATAGAGGATCTTAAATGAGTTCCCATTTCATATAAGATTTATGAAACGAGTTATGAATTATTTTAATTTTAACGAGCTTTTGGCGAGTTAAAATTAAAAATAATTCATAACGAGTTTCATAAATCTTATATGGAATGGGAATGAGTTTAAGATCCTTTTTATCACATAACACTGCATTCAAATTAGTATAAAATAATTCAGATGGACATAGAACCGACACGACGTCAGACACACTTTAGCGCCAAAACGTCATAAAATATGTGACTTCGTAACATCGCGTCTCACACTTGAATTTGCGTATAAGTCTCACACTTGACGTTGCATATAAAAGAGTTCGTGTTTTACCTCTTTACAAAATAGCAGTTTACGCCAACTTTTTAACAAACCAAAAACAATATTTTGTATAACGTGCGTTATTTTTATATTAAGCTGTCACAAATAGTAAGTTTATGACTCAGATCTAGGTGAATTTGTAATAAATAAAATAGTTTCAGTTAATAAACTTGAGTAGTGTTACAGGTTTAACTCAACCAATCAAAATCATTCCAGGTTGTATTACATGTGTGTGTGTAATACAATAGAATATTAAATGGGTATTAAATGACACTGCTAACAAGGGACGTTATGTGATAAAACTTTATATTGTTTAATTGAAGTTTAAAAGAAATACAAACATACATGTACACAGTATAGGAACTGTGCACATACCTGGTTATTATATACAGTGTAGGAACTGTGCACATACCTGGTTATTATTATGTATGTGAAACGCAATTCTCAAGAAATGAGAGCCAAAATGTTGTATAACATAGTGTATCATATACAGACATATACCCGTTTCATTTGAAACCTTGTTTAATGCATGAGAGGGAAAAAACTAATAAAAATATAGGTAGGCTAGTTTGTTCTGTAATTTACTATATAGAATATTTAATACATCAGCAGTAATAGAGTCTGCCCTCATTGAGTTACGGTTGATTTAAACATCCAGTTGGGTGTACTTCTTACTTCACTATGTTATCATACTCTAACTTCCGATAACTGATAGATAGAATGTACCAGTCTTTCTGTCAGGTGTTATTTTCAGTTAAATGATTTTCAACTGTGCAAATACAAAAAAAAATGCCAGCAACCATGCCACAATTCCAATTATTATATATGATTCGCAACTGTACGCATAACAAAGGGAATGTCAAGGACCATGCTAATAAACAAATTTAAAAATTATTGATTGGATCAAATTATTTATATTATTTTTAGCTCTACTGATCAGAGATCAGAGAGCTTATGCCGTGGTGCGGCGTCCGTCCGTCTGTCCGTAAACTTTTTTTTTGTAGCGACTACTCCTCTGAAACTACTGAATGGATTTTCATGAAACTTAATAGAAATGTTGCCCATGAAGTCTGAATTCATGTTGATGTGAAATCCAAGATGGCCGCCAAATCTAAAAAAAGTTTTTGAAAACTTTAAGTGATATTGATATGGGACTTTTTCTAAAATGATCAGCATGACATGATGTTGGTCCTTGTCGAAAATCGTTTTGATTCGACGTTAAACATGGCTGGCAGCGGCCATCTTTGTTTACATAGAGTTATTTAGTAAAAACTTGTAGCGACTAATCCTCCAAAACTACTCAACGGATTTCCATGAAACTTCACAGGAATGTTGCTCTTGATGTCTAAATGATTCTAGCAACATTTCAAGTTGGTCGGAAATTCAAGATGGCCACCACAGCTAAAAATAGATTTTCGAAAAACAAGTTTGTAGTGAGTACTTCTTGAAAACTATAAGTGATATTGATATGGGACTTTTTCTAAAATGATCAGTATGGAATGATGCTGATCTTTGTCGAAATTTTTTTGATGCGATGTTAAACATGGCCACCAGCGGCTATCTTTGTTTACATAGAGTTCAGGGGTGTGATTCTTCCTCGGAATCGCGGATTTCCGCGGTTCCGATGGTCCGAGGGGTCACTTTTCCAATTCGTCCAGATCCGAGGAGTTTTTTTTTCAGGGGGGGTTGAGGGCCGTATTTTTGGCCGAAAAAATCCGACTTTTACACGTTTGCCCCGTAATATCCTGTAAAATCCGAGATCTACACGTTTTACATCCTGGCAATTTCTCAATAGTTTTCTGTCGCGAGTTTTCATTGGTCTTTGTTGTTTATCTGGTCCAATCAAAGCGCCTCTTGTAATGTGAAGCTGAGATAAAAATAAAAAAAAAGAAAAAAATGTCCGCTGTGAATTTGTTTGTTTTGTTTTGAGAGATGGTTACGCGGAAAACATGGCCAAAATCTTGGAAAGATCGGCGGACACACGAGAGATCAAAAAAATAGAGAGTGATTGTAAAAATAAGTTTAAGTGGGAGTGGTTAGAAATCGTAAATAATGACGTACCGTTGAGTGTAAGCTTTCGGAAAGTGGACATTTCCGGGAAAGTTAAGTGTATCCAATGCGACAAACTGATTAGTTATGGATCGCGGGGCAAGGTCTCGTTATTGGAACACTGCAAAAGTTCTGAACATATGAATAAGTGTAAGACTTTGAGACAAAATGAAAAACTTCCGTCGAGTTATACAGGGGGGAGTGATTCTGATTGGGCTACATATGGAATTCACCCAATGTTCAAGAATGTGCCACTTAACCCATAAGCATATCAGAAATGGACTTAAAATGATTTAAAACAGCTAAAATCATGGAGCTTTCGAGGGCTTCGCCGCCTGAACCCCTACAAGGGCGCTGCCCCTTGACCCCGTAAGGGGACTTGCAGTCCCCTTAACCCCTCGCTCAAATTTTCCTCCCTTTTGTTCAAAGGCCAATCACACCCCTGAGAGTTATATAATGAAAACTTGTAGCGACTAATCCTCCAAAACTACTCAACGGATTTCCATGAAACTTCACACGAATGTTGCTCTTGATGTCTAATTGATCCTAGCAAAACTTCAGGTCGGCCGGAAATTCAAGATGGCCGCCACGGCTAAAATAGATTTTCAAAAAACAAGTTTGTAGCGACTTCTTCTTGAAAACTCTAAGTGATATTGATATGGGACTTTTTCTAAAATGATCAGCATGACATGATGTTGGTCCTTGTCAAAAATCGCTTTGATTCAACGTTAAACATGGCTGCCATCTTTGTTTACATAGAGTTATATAGTAAAAACTTGTAGCGACTACTCCTCTGAAACTACTTGGCGGATTTTCATGAAACTTTACAGGAATATTGCTCTTCATATAATGTCTAATTGATCCTAGCAAAATTTCAGATAGGCCAGAAATTCAAAATGCCTTGTTATATGTTTAAAACTAATATCGATCTCAGAGCCAGCTCGAAATTCAAACCCAGCTCTGTATTTGAAATGCCTTTTTATGCGTTTAAAACTAATATCGATCTCAGTGCCAGTTCGAAATTCAAACCCAGCTCTGCATTCAAAATGCCTTGTTATACGTTTAAAACGAATATCGATCTCAGGCCAGCTCGAAATTCAAACCCAGCTCGATATTCAAAATGACTTAGTGAACATTTAAAACGAATATCGATCTCAGGGCCAGCTCGAAATTCAAATCCAGCTCGATATTCAAAATGGATTGGTGTATATTTAAAACGAATATCGATCTCAGAAGTAGCTCGAAATTCAAACCCAGCTCGATATTCAAAATTAGTTGTTGTATGTTTACAACGAATGTAGATCTCAGAGCCAGCTCGAAATTCAAACCCAGCTCGATATTCAAAATGACTTGTTATACGTTTAAAATGAATACCGAGCTCAGTGCCAGCTCGAAATTCGACCCCAGCTCGATATTTAAAATGACTTGGTTCATGTTTAAACGAATATGATCTCAGAGCCAGCTCGAAATTCAAATCCAGCTCGATATTCAAAATGGCCTGGTGTATGTTTAAAACGAATATCGATCTCAGAGCCAGCTCGAAATTCAGACCCAGCTCGATATTCAAAATTGGTTGTTGTATGTTGTTTAAAACGAATGTCGATCTCAGAGCCAGCTCGAAATTCAAACCCAGCTCGATATTCAAAATGCCTTGTTATACGTTTAAAAGGAATATCGATCTCAGAGCCAGCTCGAAATTCAAACCCAGCTCTGTATTAAGAATGCCTTGGTGTACGTTTAAAACGAATATCGATCTCAGAGCCAGCTCGAAATTCAAACCCAGCTCTGTATTCACTTTGCCTTCTTATAAGTTTAACCTAATATCGATCTCCGAGAGCTAGCTCGACACTAAAAACCCAGCTGGATATTGAATGTCGATCTATGATCTTCGATCTTATAGCCAACTTCACACAACCACATAATAGAGGGCCCCATGTAAGACTTATTTGCAACTAATTATGTATAACCCTCTATAAAAAGCATTAAGTATGATTGTAATTATAATAATAATAATAATATTTATTATTATTATTATTATTAAATATAGTGTTACAGGATGGTCGATCGTGGTTGGTTTAGTCGGGGGAAAATACAACATTTAACGATTTCAATAAGAGTTAAATATACAAACTATGAAACAATGATTGCATAATAATTGTATGACGAATATTGTTGTGCTTAATGAATTACTATCAATTATGAATAGGATGTGATGATTATACCCCGAATCGCTCGGATGTAATGACAATGCTGATCATATCTCTTATCTACACCACTGCACGACAATACATAACACTTCAACAACACTTACAGACAATACCTTGTGTTCCTGTATACTTGCATTGTCAATCCTAGATGTAATCTCATCCGCATGATGTTTACTCGGATTATTTTTTTTCTGTTTCATAAAACCAATAACAATTATAAAGTGCATCACATGTAGCCAATGCGCAATATCTTGAAAAAATTAGTTTGTATAAAGCATGGTGTATCCGTTTAATTTAAGAACTCTTAACATATCCATTCTTCACCCATATTGGGGCATGGGCTCCCTCCTCCACGTCCCAGACCCCACGCCTTTTTTTTAATTTGTTGTTACATATTTTTGTGTTGTTTTGGTCAATTCTTACACATATAGCTATGTTGCCACCCCCACATCCCACCCCCACGCCTTCACCGCCAGCCTACACCACCCACTCGAAACATGTTTTTAAATAGTTTCTGTTACATTTCAGTGTTATTTATGATCACTTCTTACACATATAGCTACGTTGCCCCTACCCCCTCACCCCCACCGCTCCTCCCCCACCCCACCTCCCCACTCCCACACTTGAAACGCATTTAATATTGTATTTTTTTTTACATATTTCTGTGTTATTTTTGGCCACTTCTTACACATCGCTTTGTTGCCATCCCCCCCCCCCCCCCCCCCCCCCCCCCCCCCCCCCACCGGCCCACCACCCCTAGACATTCTTTTTATTTATGTTTTTTTACATATTTCTGTGTTGTTTTGGTCAATTCTTACACATAAACCTATGTTGACTCCCACCCTCCATCCCGTCCACCGTCCACCACCCCCCCCACCTTACACTTACACATATAGCTATAAGCTATGTTGCCCATACCCCCACCCCACACTCGAATTAAATTTTTTACCATATTTCTGTGTTGTTTTGGTCAATTCTTACACATATAGCTATGTTGAAACCACTCCACTCCCGCATCGAACCACCACTTGAAACTCGATGTGTTTTCTTTACATATTTCTGTGTTGTTTCGGTCAATTCTTACACCTATAGCTGTGTTCGCCACCGCCACCCCACCCCCCAGTCGGAACTCGTATTTGTTTCGCCTTTTCGAAGAAAAAAAGAGACATAGGTGTTGCTTTGCTGGCGGCAGTGGCGGCGGTGGCCGCGTCAACATTCAAGATTTGCGTTTAGGTCGTTTTCTCACAAACTGTATGCACTAGACCTTTCAAACTTTGCTTATAGCTGTGTCTTGGGTGGTACATCGCAACGTCACAAAGCAAATGTGGAAGTGACCTTGACTCTCCAAGTAAAGGGCAGACTTTTGCGTTTAGGTCACTATTTCACAAACTGTATGCACTAGACCTTTCAAACTTTGCTTATAGTTGTATCGTGGGTGGTACATCGAAACGTGACAAAGCAAATGTGGGTGTGACCTTGACTCTCCATGCAAAGAGCCAGCTCGAAATTCAAACCCAGCTCGATATTCAAAATGGCTTGTTATACGTTTAAAACGAATACCGATCTCAGAGCCAGCTCGAAATTCAAACCCAGCTAGATATTCAAAATGACTTGGTTCACGATTCAAACGAATATCGATCTCAGAGCCAGCTGGAAATTCAAACCCAGCTCGAAATTCAAAATGACTGTGTATGTTTAAAACGAATATCGATCTCAGAGCCAGTTCAGTATTCAAACACAGCTCTGCATTCAAAATGACTCGGTGTATGTTTAAAACGAATATAGATCTCAGAGCCAGCTCGAAATTCAAATCCAGCTCGTTATTCAAAATAGCTTGATATATGTTTAAACGAATATCAATCGCAGAGTCGGCTCGAAATTCAACCCCAGCTCGATATTCAAAATGCGTTGTTATATGTGAATATCTATCTCAGAGCCAGCTCGAAATTCAAAGCCAGCTCTGCATTCAAAATGACTTTGTGTATGTTTGAAACCAATACCGATCTCAGAGCTAGCTCAGTATTCAAACACAGCTCTGCATTCAGAATGACTCGGTGTAAGTTTAAAACCAATATCGATCTCAGAGCCAGCTCTGCATGTAAACCCAACTCTGCATTCATAATGCCTTAGTGTATGTTTATAACGAATATCGATCTCAGAACCAGCTCGAAATTCAAACACAGCTCTGCATTCGACTTTGTGTATGTTTATAACGAATATCGATCTCAGAGCCATCTCTGTATTCAAACCCAGCTCTGCATTCATAATGCCTTGATGTACGTTTACAAAGAATATCGACCTCAGAGCCAGCTCGAAATTCAAACCCAGCTCTGTATTCAGTATGCCTTCTTATAAGTTTAACCGAATATCAATCTCAGAGCCATCTCTGTATTCAAATCCAGCTCTGCATTCATAATGTCTTGTTGTATGTTGTTTAAAACGAATATCAATCTCAGAGCCAGCTCAAAATTCAAACCCAGCTCTGTATTCAGAGCTAGCTTGACATTGAAAACCCAGCTTGAATGTCGATCTACGATCTCACAGCCAACTTCACACAGCTAATTATGTTGTACAATTTGACTGTTGATGGCGGAATAGGGACTTCAAATAAATAGTATGATATTCCCAGTTCCGATGATATCATTAATTTAGGTGCTCTTATGAAACAGTATAGCAAAAAGCAGTATGACGACCTATAAATCACAGGAATACATACAGGAATAGTTTGTTTGTAAGAAAAACAACCGATGAAAGAGTGTATTGCGTAGTAATCTATTTCACTATCAAAAAAGGTTAATCGCGTGAAACAATATTACAGCATTACAAAAGCCCCAGTTATCGAGGACCAGTCTTAACTTTTAAACACATCATAATTTTCAGCATAAGCAAAACAAGGAAATGTAGAATACTAAACATAGAATGCCTTGCCATGTTTTTCACACATTTGTCTTTCCCTTTTAACCAAGTGAATATGTTGCTACTTTTTTATTTTGAATTAGAGCAATATGATCTATTAAATACAATAAATTACATATTAACAATCCTCAGTTAAAACAATCGGTGTACAAATGAACCTCTGTAACCTATTACCCTTTGCAAATACTGTATATAGTATTTCGATTAGGGATATCAGTTTCCTCAAGTGGTGGTCAGAGCAGCAGGGGTGATGATTTGTGGCTGATAAACCAAAGCATAGAATTCAGCCAAATTTTGGGATAAAACGTTAGACTGTAATAGGACTGCAGTGAAATTTCACACAATGAGAGAGGTCAATGAGAGGATGTGCAGAGTGCAAGAACCATAACTCTGCCTTCAATTAAATTAGAGTTATTACCCTTTGTAATTTTATACGTAAAATTTGTGTGCTCAATAACTCAAAAACTATTTGAGGGGGCTTCAACACAATTTCACACAATGATAAAGGGCAATGAGAGAAAGTGCAGAGTGCAAGAACCATAACTCTGTCTTCAGTCAAATTAGAGTTATTGCCCTTTGTAATTTTATACTTATAATTTGTGTCCGCTCCATAACTGGAAAATTATGCTGAAGCGAAAAAGAATCGCAACTCTGGAATTTCTGCTATATGTTTTATATATTGCACACTTAATTCCACATAATATTTCAAAGAAATCCCAAGATGTTTTGTAAAGTAAAAAGTTGCAGTTAGTTAGAGAAAGGACACAACTCTGATGTTGTAGAAGTTTTAATCACACCCTGTAACTAGAAATTCATCAATGTTGAAGTTTCTCTTTGAAAAACTGAGCCATTTTAGTAGTGTATTTAACGTAAAGAGTTTGCAAAATTTTGCATCCTAAGTTTGCTCACATGCTTGAGCCAAACACATACTCTGTCAATAATGAAACTTTGAAGGAATACTATTTGCTGTGTTATGTGTTGTTTTAGTCTTTTTTCCGAAAAGGAAAGGTCTTATGTAGCCGTGTACCATTCAGATAACAGCAGCATATTGTACATACAATATATAGCAGAAATTCTCTAGTTGCGTTTCTTTTTTTGTTTCCATATGCTAATGGGACTGCGATGAAATTTCACACAATGATAGAGGGCAATGAGTTGAAGTGCAGAGTGCAGTACTCATAACTCTGTCTTCATTTAATTTAAATTTATTGCCCTTTGTAAGTTTATACTTATAATTTGTGTCTGCTCCATGACATGAACACTCGTTTCCACTCCATAACTCGAAAACTACTTGTGGGACTGCAACAAAATTTCACACAATGAGAGGAAGTGCAGAGTGCAATAACCATAACTCTGTCTTCATTTAATTTAAATTTATTGCCCTTTGTAAGTTTATACTTATAATTTGTCTGCTCCATGATATGAACACTCGTTTCCACTCCATAACTCGAAAACTACTTGTGGGACTGCAACAAAATTTCACACAATGATAGAGGGCAATGAGAGAAAGTGCAGAGTGTAAGAACCATAAATCTGTCTTCATTTAGATTAGAGTTATTGCCCTTTGTAATTTTATACTCACAATTTGTGTCCACTTCATAACTCGAAAACTACTAATGTGACTGCAATGAAAGTTCACAAAATGATAGAGGGCAATAAGAGGATGTGCAGTGTGCAAGAACCATAACTCTGCCTTCATTTAAATTAGAGTTATTGCCCTTTGTAATTTTATGCTTACACTTTGTGTCTTTTCCATAACTGGAAAATTCTAGTGGGACTGCGATGTAATTTCACACAATGATAGAGGGCAATGAGAGGAAGTGCAAAGTGCAATAACCATAACTCTGTCTTTATTTAATTTAGATTTATTGCCCTTTGTAACTTTATACTTATAATTCTTGTCTGCTCCATAACATGAAAACTACTAATAGGGCTGCAATCAAATTTCACACAATGATAGAAGGCTATGAGAGTAAATGCAAAATGCAAGAACCATAACTCTGTCTTCATTTAATTGAGTTATTGCCCTTTGTAATTTTATACTTATAATTCTTGTCCAGAGCATAACTCAAAAACTACTACATCACACAATGATAGAGGTCAAGTAGGTGAAGTGAAGATTGCAATAACCATAAATCCATCTTCATGGACTAGAGAGTTATTGGCCTTTGTGATTCTATACTTAAATTTCTTGTCCAAAGCATAGCTCCAAAACTACTAATGGATCTACAATGAAACACAATGACAGAGAGCAATAAGAGGATGTGGAGAATGCAAGAACCATAACTATGTTTATTTAAATTAGAGTTATTGCCCTTTGTTATTGTATACTTATTATTATTGCTTAAAAACTACTAATGGGACTGTAATAAAAGTTCGCACAAAGATAGAGGGCAATGAGAGGAAGTGCAGATTAAAGTAACAATAACTCAATCAGATTGAAATTAGAGTTACTGCCTTTTGTAGTGTTATACTTATATAATTTGTTCATTTTACTTTCTGCTTTATGTGCATTGATAGAACTTCCTTTAAACAAACCAATCATGGGTTCTAAAGCTACATAGGAAAAAACACTGCGGCGGGGGATATGGCTGTCTCTAAGATTGCTTCTTGTTTTAAATTACCACATATGGCATATTGGTAAATATCATTTAAAGAAATGAAAATCACTGCAAATGAATTCAAAATCCTTTACTGACCATATAATGTATTATTAACACTTTAGTGTACTTATTTTTCATACATTTGCTCTGATTTTCCTCCTATAAATCAGTTAATTAACATATTTATAAATATTCCTCATATGGTAATTTGGAACTGTGATGCCATAGTTCTCAAAATGGCGGCTCCATATCCGTTTCAAAAGAACCTTCAAATGATTTACCTTCTGTGTTTATCATCCGATTTTGATATTTCTTTCACCCTTGACCAAGTTTTTCAGAACTTTCAATAATAAAGATTGTTTGGCTGTGTCACTACATTCCGTTTAAGTAATGAACATTTTATTTAATGTTTATATTTGCTGATGGCTGTGTGCTTCAGTATGATGAGATAGTTTTATTAATATGATCTCTAATAAACCACATCCAGGTATGTTTGTATTTTGTACCTGCTCGTTGATATACATGTACCATTGCTACATTCATTACTGTACAGGAATCCAGTGTAGAGCTGTATGGTGGGTGTGGTGACAACAATGTGTATGTGTGGAACTTAGAAACTGGACAAGAAACAGTCAGTATATCTCATATTCAAATTGTATCTGCGAATAAGCCCTTTTTTTCCAGCTATCAGCATTTCTTTTAGAAAATATGAAACGGTTTATAGAATTTACTCATTTTACACATGTTGCTAATCTTTCTGTGGAAAAATGAAAACACATATTTTGTAAAGAAAACTTTTCATTCATGAAATCCTTTGGAAAACGTGTTTCATTAAATAACACACAATGTTATAAATATGGTAGAATCATAACAATGTGGTACAATTTCTAATGTAAATTTACTTAGTTTATACATTTGTTTTGGTAATCTTTCTAGGGGCAAAAGAAAACTCATTTATAATTAACTTTTTCTTTTCATTAAATCATACTGAATTGTGTTTTTATACAATGTTAAAAACCTGTCCCTATATACCTGATATACCATCACATGTTAAATTTATAGTTTTTCTCGCGTTTCTCCCCTCGAAGGTGACCTAGTCCCAGTATAAGCATGTGACTTGAACTGCATTAATTATCTCTGATATTCTGTCATGTTCAGGGATCATTAATTATCTCTGATATTCTGTCATGTTCAGGGATCATTCAGTGGCCATGATGATTACATACACAGTGTATGTATGAAGAATTCTGGCAGAGAATGTGTGTCTGCATCAGAGGATGGTACTGTTAGAATATGGGGTATGTAGAAACAATTCTTCTGGTTAAAAACTTGTTTATAGTAGCTTGACTGGAGTACCATGGAGTACTGTAGGGAGGCTGCTTCACAATAATAAAAAATTATAGATGACATATCAGACATGTCCCAGAAACAGTCCACTATAAAAAAAAAAGGAGAAACTTCAGGTGAACAGCAAGAGTCATTGTAGAAACAATGTTCTGGGATGTTTCAACAGAAAGTATGTCTCGACAAATGGCCATCCAGTAAGAGGGACAACAGCAGAGCTGGCGGAAGACTGGAGTGAGAGGAAGTGAAAGAAAGAAGCAAGAATTTTATTTTGAGAAGGTGGAGCAATAAATTAAAACTTGTTACCAATCCTGACCTGATTTGTTTGAAGGCTTGCATTTTAAAGATGTACCAGTAGTTTTATTTTTTCCAAGATAATAATGTATCAAAATTTCACAACAGCACCACTGATATCCTTGGAAGAGCCATTTCCCTTAGCCTTATGAGTTGGATCGGGTCGTAAACCCGGCTGTCCCTTGCATTTGAGTCTAATATACTTTGAGTAGATAATAAAAAAGAATAGAAGAGTAGGGCTCTGTTCTCGGATTCCTATTTATACTTCCCCTCCTTCTGAAGAGACTAAATAACCCAGATATTGTGTTGACGAGATGGTAACAATTCAAAATTGACTTGTTATGACCACTTTGTCTTCCTTTCATGTCTTTATAAAACTGAATATTAGAGTCACATGCATTATCAGGTCGTCTTTATAAAACTGTGGTTATTAGATATTATGTAAGAGTGTGTACGCACATAGATACAGGAGAGGTGTACTGCCTTGCTGAGTATGCTGTCTTATGGCACCACAGAAGCATGCTTGCTTCACATGTGAGAGGTCTCGAATTTGATTCCCAGCTAGTGTAGGGCATTTGAATTTTATAAGGAACTCTGCAATCTGTTTAGACTTTATTATTTTATAAAATGTTTTGTTTTTTTGTCTTTAACCAGACTGTCGTGTGAATAGAGGTGAAGCCATGCATGTAATACAACCATTCAAACATGAGGTATGTAAACAAAAGAAGAAAAAGAAAAAGATACCTGGTAGTTTGCATTTCTGCTGTGTATGTATAAATCATTTACCTGCTGCCAGATGTTAGATGTGTGGTTCTTTTCACAAACTTTTGTTAATAACTAACTCCAAATACAAAAATAACTACCTGTGACATTGAGCTATGATGTCAATAAAGTGTTGAGGACGTCAAAGTCCTTTGCCGCAAAAACATTCAACAATGCAAAACATTTTATATACAGTATACCCAAACTGATTTAAAGGGCCACGGCAATCTTGATTTTCTGAAAACACATGGCGTCCCGCTAGTTTTTCTGCATAACTTGCATTTGTTCAATCATTAATATTAATTATAAGAATAGTACTAAGCAATTTGTTTTTGCATGTTATTAATTTTTGATATTATCATGATTATTGCACAAATAATATATTAAAACTTATAGTATAATAAGACGGAATATTTAAAATTTGAATTATTTAAATGTAACCAGGTACAAAGTAAAAATGATACTGGATATATAAATTGAGACACTCATTTCAAACACTTCAAGATTGCCATGTGTCCCTTTAAAATGGATGTATTAGATTATTTAACTGCTGGGTTCATTAATTTAAAACCCTTCACTCAACGTCAGGCATGTTTTGTGTTTTCACTCAGCCACATCCACTCGTTTGTAAAAGAACCACTGTATTGTAAATTGATCCCAGCAGGTAATTAATATACATAGGATCTTACATTCGTGATTATTATGTCTCACCCCACGAAGCGGATGGGGAGACATTGTTTTTGTGCTGTCTGTCTGTCTGTTGTCTGTCATCTGTCTGTATATCACAAACTTTGTCCGGATTAATGCTCTTCACAGTGTTCTGGTTGAATGATCTTTGGCAGAGTTATGACCCCTTATACAGAAATTTTGTCAGGACTAGTTCTCCTGAACCCCTGGATGGATTTCAATAAAACTTGGGAGGGATGATCAGTACTAAGCCTAGTTGTGCTCATTGCCGTGTTCCGGTTGAATGATTTTTGGAAAAGTTATGGCCGTTTAAATCCACAAACTTTGTCTGGACTATTTCTCCTGAATCCATGGCCGCATTTCAGTAGAACTTGGAAGGGATAATAAGTATCAAGCGTAGTTGCGCATGTCATTGCCGTGTTCCGGTCAAATGATTTTTGTTGCAGTTATGGCCCCTGATACACAAACTTTGTCCTGACTATTTCTCCTGAACCCTTGGCCTGATTTCAACTTTATAGGGATGATCAGTATCAAGCCGGTTGGGTGATATTTGGCAGAGTTATGACCCCTTATAGAGAAACTTTGGTTGGACAAGTTATCCCAAACCCCTGGTTGGATTTCAGTAAAACTTGGCAGGGATGATAAGTACCAAACCTAATTGCGCATATCGGTGTTGTGTTTCATATGAATGATTTTTGGCAGAGTTATGACCCTTTAAAGGCTTTAATACAAAATATATGTCTGGAGTAGTTCTCCTGAACCCCTGGCCGGATTTCTATGAAACTTAGTGGGGATGATCTGTACCAAGCCTTGTTATGCATATCGTCATTGTGTGCCAGTCAAATGATTTTTGGCGGATCTATTGCCCTTTCCCAGTAAGAGGAGACATCTGTTTTTACTAAAAACAACTTCTATATTTATTAATAAATTGATTAAACAAGTTGGCAAAAATTATGTAAATGTAATGGCTTGCCGAGCATTATAAATCCTTTTGGCCACAAACTTAATGTATAACGTGATATCCACAATGTATTATGATATCCACAATGTATAATGTTACATCCACATTGCATAATGTGATCTCCACAATGTATAATGTGATGTCCACAATGTGTAATGATATCCACAATGAATACTGTTATATCAACATTGTATAATGTGATATTCACCAGTTATATAGAGTTTAATAACCAGTGTTTTTGAGATACGGGAAATATCTCCCGAGGTAGAAAAATGGCCCCGATATAAGAACGAGTGCAGAGCACGAGTTCTTATATCATGGCCATTTCTCAACCGAGGGAGATATTTTCAGTATCTCAAAAACACTGGTTATTAAACTATATATTACATAATTTAAAATGATATTTTATTAATATTTCTAATGATTCATGCCTTTTTACACCAGTTTGCACGAGAACGCCAAGACGATGTTACGTCATACAAACAAAACAGGTGGAACCGGAACTCTTCGTTAATTTCCGTAATCGTTATTCCGTAGTGGCGGAATCTGACAACGACGTCAGTAAAACATTCGGAACGTCATTTGGTGTTCCCGCCACTGTCGGAAAAGGCCGAGCAATGTTCCGGTACTGGGAAATGTTCCGGTACTGGGAAATATCTCCAGAGCAAACAAGTAGATATAGCTTTTCTATTCCCAGTATTCCCTATACAAATCACAGACAATGTAATATAATGTGATATCCACACTGTATAATGTGATATCCACACTGTATAATGTGATATTCACACTGTATAATGTGATGTCCACACTGTATAATGTGATATCCACAATGTATAATGTGATTGATCTATATTTACAGATGACAGCCCGGCCTGAGGTTGGAAAATGGGTTGGGTGTGTGGCCTGTGACAACACAGACGATTGGCTGGTACGTACCTCTTCGTCTCATTATCTTATACCTCAGTATAAGTATAATATTAATGTGAAATTGTCTAAGATACTTCAATACTTATTAATGATATTGAAAGGGTTGCATTTTACGTTTTTATAAAAATTAACATGTTTTCAATAATATTAGGTCTGAATATTTGATATAAACTATATTTACAGATATGTGGCGGAGGTCCACACCTAGCAGCCTGGCACCTGCGCTCTCTGTCACCGATGGCAAAATTTAACAGTCCAGGGGCTTCACACAACTTCGTCATGTTTCACGAGGATATGGTACGGTACTTTGATTTTATGCTGGGGATGGCGTGGGATTTCAAATTTTAAGAACCCGGGGTCAAGTCTCACCGGAGTCACAGTTTCGTTTGTTCTTGGGGAAAACAGTTTCTGTTAACCTCATCTGTCAAATGGTGAAGTAAACCAGGTAGTTTCATGTATCGGAGTTTATCCGCTGAGCATGTCAAAGAACCATAGGAATCTGTTCATTAGTAAGAGTAGAGCAGGTTCCTTGCTTTATGTGTTTTCTTTGCCTCTCTCTGGGGCGGCTATAAATCACCTATAATGTGTTGATGAGCCTTTAAAAAAACATTCAGGAGTCCGATATTGTGTCCGACTTAAAAATCAGATAAAGTGAGCCGGTATATAGAGGATCTGACATGAGTTGTCATTTCATACAAAATTTTATTAAACGAATTCAGGAATGTGGTATTAAGCGAGCCTCTGGCGAGCTTAATAACAAATTCCTAGACGAGTTTAATAAAATTGTGTATGAAATGACAACTAGTGTCAGATCCTTTTTATCACATGGCTCAAAAACGACAAGAAACTACACATTATTGCTTGTGGTGAATCTACATACGGCGGACTGTTACCCTCACAACATCGCCGATTCAGTGCTATATCCACGGACTCCACAGACTAAACGGGTGTTCCGGGACATTGACTAGATCAAAGATCAGCAGAGCTTGTGCCGTGGTGCGTCGTCCGTCCGTCCATCCGTAAACTTTTTTTTGCGGCGACTATTCCTGAAAATACTGGATGGATTTTCATGAAACTTTACAGGAATGTTTGTTCATGATATCTAGTTGATCCTAGCAAAAAGTCACGTTGATGTGAAATCCAAGATGGCCGCCAAAGCTAAAAATAGATTTTTAAAAAACAAGTTTGTAGCGACTACTTCTTGAAAACTATAAGTGATATTGATATGGGACTTTTCTGAAATGATCAGCAGGACTTGATGTTGGTACTTGTCGAAAATCGTTTTGATTCGACGTTAAACATGGCTGCCAGGGGCCAACTTTGTATACATAGAGTTATATAGAAAAAAACTTGTAGCGACTACTCCTCTGAAACTACTTGACGGATTTTCATAAAACTTCACAGGAATGTTGCTCATGATGTCTAATTTATCCTAGCAAAATTTCAGGTTAGCCGGAAATTTAAGATGGCCACAACAGCTAAAAATACAGTTTTAAAACAAGTTTGTAGCGGCTACTTCCTGAAAACTATAAGTGATATTGATATGGGACTTTTTCTAAAATGAAAAAGCATGATATGATGTTGGTCATTTTCGAAAATGTTTTGATTCAACGTTAAACATGGCTGCCAGTGGCCATCTTTGTTTACATAGAGTTATATAGTAAAAGCGTGTAGAGACTACTCCTCTGAAACTACTTGACTGATTTTCATGAAACTTCACAGGAATGCTGATCTGGCTACCGTATTTACCGGCGTAAACTGCACACTTTTTTACCCCAGATTCTGTGGTTGTAGAAGGGGTGCACGGTTTAGGCAACAAGTAATGTTTTACTTTTTTTTTTTAAGCCAAGTCGAGCAGTTTTGTGGGTTTCAAAAAGTCGCAAGACCGGCCGTTTACTAGAGAGATTGAATCGAACGAAAGTTGGCTTGTTTCTATTCGTTCAATAACGTGTTTTATGTTATATGCTTAGTATCAATAAAAATAATAAAATCAAGCTTTATCGTGTGTTTTGTTGAATAATGTTGATAAAATACCATTGAAATGTTGAAAAATATCATTGTTTACATCAATCGGCAAAGTAAAATGATAACGAGGCTGTGGTTTCCGTAAAACGCAGACTGGTTTAGCTTGAACAGAATAGAATATTACGTTTTCTTCCTAACAACGACTACCGGGTAACCGCGGTGTTGATTTACCGCACATATTTATTTGTTAAAAGTCGATGCTGAATTTTGACAACGTAGAATCTTGATAATTCATAAAGGGTTCAGTAAACTGGGAAAATGTGTGAAGTTTTTGGTTTTTAGTTTAGTTGATCCTAGTAAAATTTAAGGTTGGCCGGAATTCAAGATGGCCGCAACAGCTAAAAATACATTTTTAACAAACATGTTTGTAGCAACTACTTCTTGAAAACTATAAGTGATATTGATATGGGACTTTTTCTAAAATGCCAGTGGCCATCTTTGTTTACATAGCATTATATAGTAAAAACTTGTAGCGAAACTACTTGAAGGATTTTCATGAAACTTAAAAGAAATGTTGCTCTTGATGTCTAGTTGATCCTAGCAAAATTTCAGGTCAGCTGGAAATTCAAGATGTCCACTATGGCTAAAAATAGATTTTTAAAAAACAAATTTGTACAGGAATGCTAATCTAGCTATCAAAACCAAACAATAGAGCTTCAAGGTCATGAACCTCTTGTTAATTTTCATTTGAATGAATTTTCGATTATGTCTTGTAAACCAATTTTGAATAGCATTTTATGTATTGTAAATGTGTTCGGTTGACAGGGAGAGTCGAATGTTATGTTGTGAAAACTTGTGTCCGAACTCAATTGCTTATTTCTCTAATAATGTGCGCAAACATATTTTGGCTCAACTTTTTCGAGGAAAACAAATAGAGCCATTGTCATCACTCGATTGTCGCCTGCATTCGGGTTATTAGACAACCTAATACAGTCGGGTTCTATAACTCATTCTTTTATTTTAACAAAATTATAGCCTCATTTATGCGTACAAACTTTGGTAAACAAGTGCAATAATTCTGTTCTGCAATTAAGCAATATTATGTCCTTCATCATAGTTTCCCAATAAATAAACAAGGCCTTGAAAGTCGAGCGTCTACATCAACAGGCGGTGCTTCTTGTTTCACTAAATTAATACCACTAAGATACACTTTTACAATAATGGGAGGTTACATCTGTCAAGAAAATGTAACTTGAAAAGGTTTACAATTTTAAGCCTCTATATCATACCTCCACAGTTGATCTCGGGTGGCAGTGAGGCGTATGTGAACCACTGGTTTATGAATGGAGATCTCAAGTCCAGGGTACCATGCTCCCCCAGCAATGTGTTCAGTGTCGCAGTCAACTCCAAGTCAGAGTCTAACCGGGTAAGTTTGTCATATCATTGCCGCAAATTGTGTACTCCTAAGAATTAATGCCACTATTCTATGAAGCGCCTCATTGATTTTATGATTTTATTCCTCCGTTGTGGGCTATTCCTTAAAGCCCATCATAGTGTCTGGCCTAATATTAATATAAGCATTAAATGGTTATTATACCCCAGCTTTCACGAAGTGAATTGGGGGCTATATAGGAATCATGCTGTTCGTAACAACATCTTGTCGCATCATGTCACGTAATACTTGTTTGTCCTGTCGCGTAACACAGTTTTGTCCCATTGCATAAAACATTTTTATTACTTGCATTCCTCAAACGGTTTTGAATGGGTTCCCATACTTCATATACACATAACAACTGATCAAAAAGTGTGGGTATTCATCACCTCAATGATAGTTCTATGAATGTCATAAATGTTTCAAACATTAATAACAAGTATTTGTTCAAACTGTTACTTTATTTTTCACTTTTCAGATTATGTTTTCTGTAATTTATTGGAGAGGAAACTTTTCCAAATTGATGGTCTTTGTGTGTGCATGGATCAGCAACATTTACACTGCAATAACTTATAGAAAATATCAATTTATTTTTGATATTTTCAGCTATTCATTTCATTTTGTAATAAAATATGTTTTAAGGAGGTTCGTTAGGCTTTTTTTTCAAAATTAATCAACACTTTTAAAAATACTTGTTATAAAAATGTCATACCAAATCAAAATATGGTGTCGGCAGTAACTTAACACTGAATTGGTTAGGTGTAAAATTTCAGTTCACCATAGATTTTTGATGGAGTCTGGTGCTAAATGCTTAATTTAACCATTGTGTGTAACCGAGGTAAACACACATTACTGTGCAAAATGAATTTCCTTATTTAACAGGGGTCATTTTAGGCTCATGCATTGTTTTGCCGTTTAGAGTAGAAAATATTATCGTCAATTTCAAGTCAGACCCCAAGACTCACCTGTACTCTCTTTAAAACCTACTTTATTTTTTAAAATGTTCTAATTCTCCCTACATTCACCATATTGTGACACCTTTTTTTTTCCCCCCCAAATTTCCAATGTTGCGATTTTTTTCATTATGGATGTATAAACATGTGATGTTATTTAACCAATGAAAAGCAGTGTAATGTGTTCAGATGGAATTGTTCTGGTTTGACCAGCAGCCATCATTGGTTTGACTCCCGGCTGAAACTTGTAAATATTTTCATTCACTTGATACAAAAAGAGTATCGTTTCGAATAAACTTCACTTTTCAAGGAGGCGGTGTTAACTGCGCCAATGTGCCTCAATAGCCATTACGTGGTCTGAGTATTAACTTTCATACTCCATCCAACCCCTTCTCCAAGAAGCGAAAACAGGGTTGCTGTGGTAGGAAATAAAACCAGCTTAAAAAGTTTACATGTTGTAAAATTAAAACATTTAGGTAATTTTAAACGGTTTATCAATTTTTTTTCAGTAAAAACATTTTTAAACATGTTTTATTGTCGAAATACCAATGATACAATCGTGCTTATATAAGCTTTCCCATCGCTTAATAGAATTAAGGCCTGACCACGTAATGGAAAATGGCTAATCCAATGTCTGAAAACACACCGACTGTAGTTGTCTCTCTTGCATGCTTTTTTTTATCATGTTATTTTCCCAAGGTATATATTGTTGGTACTATAGCGACAAGATAATAACGCACCTTATGGTAAATTTGCCATTCACTACCAGCTTTTATAACCACATAAATGCCAAAAATATGTTAAATGTATGAAAATTGTAACTTTCACATATATGCCCACTTGTTTTACCACTTCAGGTACTGAGTGTAGTCGGGAACAGTGCGAAGATAGATGTGTGTACAAACTTTGGTTATAAGGCCTTCTCAATGTTATTCACTGTCTGAAATAAGAAACGTCCAACTACACGAGGCTGCTCGACATTAACAGTGTGCAGAACAGAATCTCGATTGTTGTTGTATACAACAGACAGTCTGATACAGTGAACAAATAAGTGCATCCTGGACATGTGTTACCTTCAGATACACGCATAATGTTGTTGAAGTTCTTCTTTATCATTGTCACATCATTGTGAAAAAAACAAGTTTCAGTAAAACCGTCTGGATTTGAATGCAGTACACTTTGCGAGAATATTTCCAACAGAGAAGAGTGGCATCAGAACAATTTTAAGGACCTGTTTCGAGCCTATTGTATTTTGTGGGGTGGGGGTGTGTGGTGGGTAGAGGGGAGGTAGAACAGTTGTACAGGTAACTGTAAATCACTGTTGCATGAGACAGGATGGTATTCAGTTTTATATCAGATGAGTACAGCTAACTTGTTAATGTGTCGTGGTTTTTTTCCTTCATAAAGCCAAGTAAGTACTAGTATTATATACTGCTATACCCTAGATACTGTTCAGTATAACAATAATTTTCAAAGAAATAGCGTCTCCGTGGCCGAATGGTTAACAACGTTGCGTTGTAAACCTTCGCCTCTCACCGCTGCGGGTTCGAATCCCACTGGGAGCTCGACTTGTAAGTGAGGAAGTGTAGATTCTTACGGATGGCGGGAGATGTACAGTACTGGTTCTACCAAGGAAAAGTGGGTGGTCTGCCTCCACCCCAACAAATCGACCGTCATATATAACTTTACATGTGTTGAAAACGGCGCAACACACAATACAAACAAACTATTCAAAGAAAACCTTTCTCGTGCCTCAATTTATTTACTTGAGCTTATCAGTCATGTAGCATATTAGCAATAAATAAGCAAGCTTTCCATGCTTTTTCAATGACCATTTGGCATTGGCAAATAGGTCCTTAATAGGCAAAGATTACTTCCACAATTATACTTGAAACAATGTCTCTTTTCTTACATTTTGCATTTGTATATTTTAAAACAAGTTTCTGACTAAACTATAATTAATCCTGATCGGTTTGATTGTGTTATTTGTTTATAACGAAACATGAATATAAAATTTATTAAAAAATTACGTTTTCTGGTTTTGTCTGAATTTCCAACTGCGAAATACATTTTGGAAAGAATACAATATTCTTATTTTTGTGTCGTCCTTCGGTAGTCACATTTTTCATTTCCGGACAATATCTTCAGTTAGGAATGAGATATTGGAATGAAACTTGCTATGTAGATAGCGTATATAGAAAGGAAGCTTGGTATTGCATTTGAGGTCAGGGTCAAGGTCAAAGTCGCTGTTACTAAAAATAGAAAAATGATTCCCAGACAATGAGATAAGCTATGTAGAAAAGAAGCTTAGTATTGCATTTCAGGTCACTGGAGTCGAGGTCAAGGTCACTGTCAGTAACGCTGTTAGTAACAAGAGGTCAATGACCTTGAAGCTCTACTGATTGATTTTGATTTCAGGAAGTAGTCGTTACAGACTTGTTTTTTGAAAAATTATTTTTAGCCGTGGCGGCCATCTTGAATTTCCGGCCGACCTGAAATTTTGCTAGGATCAATAAGACATCAAGAGCAACATTCCTGTGAAGTTTCATGAAAATCCGTCAAGTAGTTTCAAAGGAATAGTCGCTACAAGTTTTTATTATATAACTATATGTAAACAAAGATGGCCGCTGACAGCCATGTTTAACGTCGAATCAAAATAATGTTTGACTCTGATAACCATCATGTCATGCTGATCATTTTACAAAAAGTCCCATATCAATATCACTTATAGTTTTCAAGACGTAGTCGCTACAAACTTCTTTTTTTAAAAATCTATTTTTAGCTGTGGCGGCCATCTTGAATTTATGGCCGATCTGAAATTTTGCTAGGATCAATTAGACATTAAGAGCAATATTCCTGTAAAGTTTCATGAAAATCTGTCGAGTAGTTTCAAAGGAGTAGTCGCTACAAGTTTTTACTATATAACTGTATGTAAACAAAGATGGCCTCTGGCAGCCATGTTTAACATTGAATCAAAACGATTTTTGACAAGGACCAACATCATGTCATGCTGATCATTTTAGTAAAAGTCCCATATCAATATCACTTATAGTTTTCAATAAGTAGTCGCTACAAACTTGTATTTTGAAAATTTATTTTTAGCCGTGGCGGCCATCTTGAATTTCCGGCCGACCTGAAATTTTGCTAGGATCAATTAGACATCAAGAGCAACATTCCTGTGAAGTTTCATGAAAATCCGTCAAGTAGTTTCAGAGGAGTAGTCGCTACAAGTTTTCATCATATAACTCTATGTAAACAAAGATGGCCACTGGCAGCCATGTTTAACGTTGAATCAAAATAATGTTTGACTCTTATAACCATCATGTCATGCTGATCATTTTAGAAAAAGTCCCATATCAATATCACTTACAGTTTTCAAGAAGTAGTCACTACAAACTTGTATTTTGAAAATTTATTTTTAGCCGTGGCAGCCATCTTGAATTTCCGGCCGACCTGAAATTTTGCTAGTTTCATGAAAATCCGTCGAGTAGTTTCAGAGGAGTAGTTGCTACAAGTTTTCATTATATAACTATGTAAACAAAGATGGCCGCTGGCAGCCATGTTTAACGTTGAATCAAAACGATTTTCGACAAGGACCAACATCATGTCATGCTAATCATTTTAGAAAAAGTCCCATATCAATATCACTTATAGTTTTCATGAAGAAGTCGCTACAAACTTGTTTTTTAAAAACCTATTTTTAGTTCTGGCGGCCATCTTGGATTTCACATCAACATGAATTTTTGCTAGGATCAACTAGACTTCATGGGCAACATTTCTGTAAAGTTTCATGAAAATCCATTCAGTAGTTTCAGAGGAGAAGTCGCTCCAAAAAAAAGTTTACAGACGGACGGACAGACAGACTCCGCACCACGGCATAAGCTCTGCTGATCTCTGATCAGTAGAGCTAAAAATAGAAGCTTCAGGCGTCACATTTAATTCCACGGAATTATTATTGTATATGTAAATATAACTGTATTAAATGTGACTGAAGATAGTGTGAAATTAGTTGTACATTGTGCATGTTTGAATGCTTAATTTAAACCGCTTATATGATAAGAATTCATAAGCTATAGCGTGTTCCTTTTAAAATATTTTATGTTTTGATTAGCCACTGGGTTCAAGCCTTACCTGCACCACTGAGTTGCGTCGATATGTTCTTGGCCAAGACACTTTCCCTTAGCCTTGTTCATGGATGGGGATTTAAACAGGAAGATCCTGTGTATCAGTCTATCATCAGAGCACGTGAATCTATTCATCTACAAGAGTTTCTTTATGTATCAGTGACAGCTTGAAATAACCCAAACAATGTGTTGATGAGCAATCGACCAACATTTCAATTCTATATTTGGTTCTATATTTGGTTTAGGGACTGTTTTGATCTTCAGCAAGGGATTCTACATTACGCAACAAACACAAGATGTAGAAAAAGTTAACATTTATTTATCATGTGTCATATACTATATAAAGGGTTTAAAATATAAAATAATTTCATAGCAAAAACACTAAATTAACAATTGGGAAGAAGCCAACAATTGAGTATGTTCGACTCTGGCACTAAAGCTTTGTTGCACAGCTGTACATTGTTCACCTCACTAAAAGTGCACTCCACCACAGCTGTACAACTCACTAAAGCTGCACTCCACAGCTGTACATCTCACTAAAGCTGCACACCACAGCTGTACATCTCACTAAAGCTGCACACCACAGCTGTACATCTCACTATACTGATGTACACCTCACTAAAGCTGTACTCCACCACAGCTTGACACTTCACTAAAGCTTGGTTTAAACATGTTTTATTTCAACATTTATATATATTGGTACAATATATAGTAGGATTGGAAGGAAAGAAAAATCTTATACAGTTCTTCTCCTTAAAGCTTGGTCAAGTGAAGGCCCTATCATCTTGACGAGGCAAAATAAAGCATATTTAAGAAAATTAAGGGCCAAAACTCCAGTGTTTTTGGTCCGATGTTGGTGGTTTTCAAATTTATCCAAGCTTTCATTGATATTAACAATCTGGTAGTGTTTGATGAAAAACTAATGTCCTACCATCTTAACGAGGTAAAATATAGCATTTTTAACTAAATCAAGGGCCATAACTCCGGTTACTAGTCCGATCCATCTCGTTTTCAAACTCATCCAAGCTTTCACTGATGTTAACAATCAGGTAGATGAAGATTAGATGAAAAATGAAGGCCCTATCGTCTTAACAAGGCGAAAGTTAATGAATGACGACGGATGGACATGGCTAACACTATATATGTCCCCGCACCATTCGGCCGTTGGGGCATAAACATACATTCAATGAGCGTATAAAGATAACAAAATATTTTAAGTAACGCTACATTGTACTATAAAGTTTACATTACCAACAAGTATTTCAAAATAAGAAAACTGTTTCCACCAAACCAGTTGCCTATAGGTTTTACTTAATTAATGATGCTGCATCATACTTAAAATCATCTGGTTTAAACCATTTTAGAAATTATGAAATATGAATTACAAAATATACATTTTGTGCAGAAAACATAAATTGATCGGACTGGGTTCAAACCCCGGCCGGGTCATACAATATTTTTATTTTAAAAAGGTACTAGTAGCTCTCTTTCAGCATATTTAGGAAGGTTCTAGGGCTGGTCAGCCAATTGTCTGTATAATGTGACAGGGAGGGGTATCATGTCCTGTGTCAATGGCGTGGTATTTCAGTTGGGCAGCACTATAAATCTGAGCATTGAGCTAACTGCTACAAGTAGACACCATCTAACAAGTAGTTTCAGAGGAGTAGTCGCCACAAGTTTTTCCTATATAACTTTATGTAAATGAAGATGTACGCTGACAGCTATGTTTGAAATCAAATAAAAATGAATTTTGTTTTAGGACCAACTTCATGTCATGCCTATTAATTTGGTAAAGCTTCCAAATCAATACCCCTTGTGTTTACCCCTTAAGCAGTAGTCGCCACAAAATTCTATTTTTAAAATCTATTTTTAACTGTGGCAGCCATCCTGAAATGTTGGCCAACTTGACTCTTTCTAACTAGACATCAAGAGCGACATTGCTAACTAGATATCAAGAGCAACATTGCTGGGTGGGGTGGGGTCTGCCTGTACCACAAAATAATCGTGTCGCAAAAATGACATAAAACACAATTCAAACAAACAAATCAAATCAATTGGGGTTTTATGGTATTTTAAAACATCACATTATGTTATACTAGGACAGCCACCTCAGAGAGATGAGATGAAATTTCCAATCAAAATCAGATACTCCTCCGCCAGGAAGCAAACCCATGCGGGGCAAAGGTCTGTAGCTCTAAAGCGCAATGCCTTATCCAAAAAGCTACTGAGATTAAAATAAATTAAGTCTCAAGCACAGTAAATACGGTAACCAACGTTATAACAATATTTTCGGTTTCTTTTTATCACAATGTAAATCATTAAAGGGAGAACATCCGGCTTTTCATGGCGGTCTAGGGGTCAGACTAAAAGCTGAGAGATCATTGTATTTTCTATTCTAAAGAGCCAAAACATAATGAAATGACTCCTTATTACATACCTTACTATAAACAGTAACATATTTCAGTAGAAAAACAATGATTATAAGTCCGTTTTTAAATCCATAATCGGTACACTGTGCCATTATGGATTATGGAAAATCGGCACAGTAGCAACAGCCTGTCCGCACGCAACGACATCAACGTCATCAAGCAACACTCAGACATCATATTTGAGCGCTATGGCTGAGGAGCAGACATTGAAATCTCAACTGCAATTTTCATGCACAAAAAGAAAACGTAATGTTGAAATATATCATTGAAGTGAAAGATGTGGTTTTCAATAAAAAAGGCAAGGAAGAAAACTGATTTAACCTAATTTATTAATCTAATATAATGTATTGTTTGCATCTTATGCTAGTTATATGTTTAAATTGCACTGTTTTGTACACATTTCGACATATTTTGTCGTAAAAATGCTGCTGTTGTTCTTATTCTTCTTCTCCATTTATAGTAAGGTATGTAATAAAAAGGCAAATATACGGTCACGGTGTGCCTTTTGTCGATAACGGAACACCTAGTGCATGGCCCTCCAGCCATTACGGCACTAGGTGTGCCATTATCGACAAAAGATTTTATTCAAAAACTACGGTGAACTGAATGTTACCCTTGATCGTGTGGGTGCAAACACCAGATTTTGATTGATATTACTTTTTTCATGAATTGCGGGCAACATTTTTTTTCAATTTTAGATTCTTTTTGAAAAAAAGCCTGATGTACCACCTTTAATATTTGAATGTGGTCTGCTAAGGAATGCATCTTTATGTACCATCTTTAATATTTGAATTTGTTCTGCTAAGGAATGCATCTTTATGTACCACCTTTAATTTTTGAATGTGGTCTGCTAAGGAATGCATCTTTATGTACCACCTTTAATATTTGAATGTAGTCTGCTAAGGAATGCATCTTTATGTACCACCTTTAATATTTGAATTTGGTCTGCTAAGGAATGCATCTTTATGTACCACCTTTAATATTTGAATTTGGTCTGCTAAGGAATGCATCTTTATGTACCACCTTTAATTTTTGAATGTGGTCTGCTAAGGAATGCATCTTTATGTACCACCTTTAATATTTGAATGTGGTCTGCTAAGGCATGCATCTTTATGTACCACCTTTAATATTTGAATGTGGTCTGCTAAGGAATGCATCTTTATGTACCACCTTTAATATTTGATTGTGGTCTGCTTAGGAATGCATCTTTATGTACCACCTTTAATATTTGAATGTGGTCTGATAAGGCATGCATCTTTATGTACCACCTTTAATATTTGAATGTGGTCTGCTGACATGCATCTTAATGTACCACCTTTGATATTTGAATGTGGTCTGCTAAGGAATGCATCTTTATGTACCACCTTTAATATTTGAATGTGGTCTGCTGACATGCATCTTTATGTACCACCTTTAATATTTGAATGTGGTCTGCTAAGGAATGCATCTTTAATTTTCTACAATACCTAATTACCACACTAAATGGCACAACAATATAAATAACAAATATGTAGGACACAAACAAAACTATTATATACAAAATGGGCAGCCATGTTTGTTTTCATTTTGCATTGGAAAAAGAGGGGCAAAATTGACTTTGACAGATCGTGAGGCTCCAAAAAGTCGGATTTAAAAAAAGATTTACTTTGTTAAAAGCGTCAAAACCCATCTTTCTATTGATGTAAGTCATAATTTGAAATTTTCCATAATGAATAATTTTTCCGTTCATAATCTAGACCTGGTGAAAATCACTATTACAAGGGGGAGCATATTTAACTATTTCTAAACAATCAAAAATAATGTGTATATATTTTTTATAAAAATGGAAATAGGAAAATAAAATAAATACTATCTATATAATCTATATTTTCTTAAAGTTTATTATAAGAAATAAATTCATATTTGCATTAAATGGCTGTGTTGTATTGTTCAAACTAACAACTAAGTATAAAAAGTGTGCTCAACTAAGTATAAAAATGGGCAGAACTTGTCAAGATACGTTGCAGAGTTATGTAACTTGCGCGTGGCTATTTATACCTGAAACATGTATGAAGTTTCACTGAATTCTGTCAAGAAGTTTCTGGGATATGAGCTTACTGAAAAAGGTTAACCAATGCACAGACGCAGATGATCGAGTAGAATGGCTTGCCTTTTCTTTGAAAAGTCAAGCTAAAAATAGCTTTAAAAATCTGATACTTCAGATACAAAAACAATTGACAAATAAAGGAATGACATTTAGTTGTGTTTATATTGGGCACTGACCTCAGAGAAAGAGACGAGACTGAAGGTCGTATCATACATGCCACTGACCTCAGAGAAAGAGACGAGACTTAAGGTTGTATCATACATGCCACTGACCTCAGAGAAAGAGACGAGACTTAAGGTTGTATCATACATGCCACTGACCTCAGAGAAAGAGACAAGACTTAAGGTTGTATCATACATGCCACTGACCTCAGAGAAAGAGACGAGACTGAAGGTCGTATCATACATGCCACTGACCTGAGAGAAAGAGACGAGACTGAAGGTCGTATCATACATGCCACTGACCTCAGAGAAAGAGACGAGACTGAAGGTCGTATCATACATGCCACTGACCTCAGAGAAAGAGACGAGACTTAAGGTTGTATCATACATGCCACTGACCTCAGAGAAAGAGACGAGACTGAATGTTGTATCATACATGCCACTGACCTCAGAGAAAGAGACGAGACTGAAGGTCGTATCATACATGCCACTGACCTCAGAGAAAGAGACGAGACTGAAGGTCGTATCATACATGCCAATGACCTCAGAGAAAGAGACGAGACTGAAGGTCGTATCATACATGCCACCACCCAGGCTTGAACCCACAGAGTACACCCGTGATTTTTTATTTTTATTTTAGCTTTACCGGTAGGTCTAGATTGTTTACTCTTAAATATTTTAACAAAACTTAATGTAAACATACATTTTTAGGTAGATAATAAAAAATACTTTTTTATCTTGATGATATGATAAAAAAAGTCCCCAGTTGGGAATCAAACCCTGTGGACAATAAAACCACAACACCAATACAGTGTTGACGTTTAATAAAACAATATTCATATGATTATTGATAGAAACAAGTACCGTTCTTACCTTCCAATGGTGAAGACTATCTGCTGTAGTCTATAACAAAAGTAAATGTAGAAAAAAGTTTTGTTCGACCTAATTCATCTTTTTTTGTTGTTGTTATTTGCCTGCCCTTTTGTAATTACTGCACTAGGAGCATCATGTACGTCTTAATTCCATAGGAATTAGGGTCTGCCCATATCTAATATTACCGTATTGGTACCAGGTGCATCTAATTCCCTACCCCATGTTCATCAGTGATGTCTTATCCTGGGGGTATCCTCGCCGACACCCCACTCCCCCTCTCCCACCAATGGAGGAAAACACTGATATGTGCATAATGGTAACAACCTATAGCTCTGATCCTTCCTGATTTAAGGCATTAATTTTACAATGAAATTATGTAAAAAATTGTGACAAAAAAAAACAAGAGGTCAATGACCTTGAAGCTCTACTGATTGATTTTGATTTCAGGAAGTAGTCACTACAGACTTGTTTTTTGAAAATCTATTTTTAACCGTGGCGGCCATCTTGAATTTCCGGCCGACCTGAAATTTTGCTAGGATCAATAAGACATTAAGAGCAACATTCCTGTGAAGTTTCATGAAAATCCGTCAAGTAGTTTCAGAGGAGTAGTCGCTACAAGTTTTCATTATATAACTCTATGTAAACAAAGATGGCCGCTGGTAGCCATGTTTAACGTCAAATCAAAACAATTTTCAACAAGGACCAACATCATGTCATACTGATCATTTTAGAAAAAGTCCCATATCAATATCTCTTATAGTTTTGAAGAAGTAGTCGCTACAAACTTATTTATTTTAAATCTATTTTTAGCTGTGGCGGCCATCTTGAATTTCCGGCCGACCTGAAATTTTTCTAGGATCAACTAGACATCAAGATCAACATTCCTGTGAAGTTTCATGAACATCCGTCAGGTAGTTTCAGAGGAGTAGTCGCTACAAGTTTTTACTATATAACTCTGTGTAACCAAAGATGGCCACTGGCAGCCATGTTTAACGTCGAATCAAAATAATTTTCCACAAGGATCAACATCATGTCATGCTGATCATTTTAGAAAAAGTCCCATATCAATATCACTTATAGTTTTCAAGAAGTAGTCGCTAAAAACTTGTATTTTGAAAATCTATTTTTAGCCATGGCGGCCATCTTGAATTTCCGGCCGACCTGAAATTTTGCTAGGATCAATTAGACATAAAGAGCAACATTCCTGTAAAGTTTCATGAAAATCCGCCAAGTAGTTTCAGAGGAGTAGTCGCTACAAGTTTTTACTATATAACTCTATGTAAACAAAGATGGCCGCTGGCAGCCACGTTTACGTCGAATCAAAACGATTTTTGATAAGGACCAACATCATGTCATGCTGATCATTTTAGAAAAAGTCCCATATCAATATCACTTATAGTTTTCAAGAAGTAGTCGCTACAAACTTGTATTTTGAAAATCTATTTTTAGCTTTGGCGGCCATCTTGGATTTCACATCAACATGAATTTTTGCTAGGATCAACTAGACTTCATGGGCAACATTTCTGTAAAGTTTTATGAATATCCATCCAGTAGTTTCAGAGGAGTAGTCGCTACAAATAAAAGTTAACGGACAGACGGACGGACAGACGGACGGACAGACGGACGGACGGACGACGGACGCCGCACCACGGCATAAGCTCTGCTGATCTCTGATCAGTAGAGCTAAAAACAGTAATAGAAAAGTATTCAAATTAGCACGCGGTCTCCAAAAAAAAGGCAGGCATGTTGACATAGCTTAATTTTGGGGCAAGTGACTTTTGAAATTGGGGCAAGTGATATTTTGGGCAGGGCAAGTGGATTTTGAAAATCGACTTGCTCTGGGCAAGTGAATTTTCAAAATATTTCCAGACCCCCGAAGAGCTTGCCAGATTTGCAGATTCAAAGGAGATTATGGGCCTGTCCTAAAAGCAAGAATGCTCCACTGCCAATTGTAAACAGTAATACAAATATCACATATTAGTCAACACTCCATGTAGTAGCAGACGACAGTGATTTTACACTAAATCTAGATGAACACACTTGCGTACGACATATTTTAGTTTTTGTTTATTAATTACCGGTATTTATTATTTGTGTATTATATGTTTATCCTTAATAATAATAAAGGAACAATTACATACTATTAAAACAAAAAAAATGCATCCAAATGCTGAGCAAAAATTGCAACTAAAATGAACTGTGTCCCCATCGGACCATCAACCTCTCTCTGGCATTCAATAGAAATCTCAGGCAATTACATATTAAACCTCCGCAAAACACCAATGTTATCGAACCATTTCGCATATTGAGGTAAAAGTGAATAATAAAACTAAGACGGCTAATACTGAAATATATACCGTATATAATAAATGGTTATTTGAACAAAAGTATAACAGTTTTAATACAAGAGGTCAATGACCTTGAAGCTCTACTGATTGATTTTGATTTCAGGAAGTAGTCGCTACAGACTTGTTTTTTGAAAATCTATTTTTAACCGTGGCGGCCATCTTGAATTTCCAGCCGACCTGAAATTTTGCTAAGATCAATAAGACATTAAGAGCAACATTCCTGTGAAGTTTCATGAAAATCCGACAGGTAGTTTCAAAGAAGTAGTCGCTACAAGTTTTCATTATATAACTCTATGTAAACAAAGCAGCCATGTTTAAGGTCAAATCAAAACGATTTTCGACAAGGACCAACATCATGTCATACTGATCATTTTAGAAAAAGTCCCATATCAATATCTCTTATTGTTTTGAAGAAGTAGTCGCTACAAACTTATTTATCTTAAATCTATTTTTAGCTGTGGCGGCCATCTTGAATTTCCGGCCTACCTGAAATTTTTCTAGGATCAACTAGACATCAAGAGCAACATTCCTGTGAAGTTTCATGAACATCCGTCGAGTAGTTTCAGAGGAGTAGTGGCTACAAGTTTTTACTATATAACTCTATGTAACCAAAGATGGCCACTGGCAGCCATGTTTAACGTCGAATCAAAATAATTTTCCACAAGGATCTACATCATGTCATGCTGATCATTTTAGAAAAAGTCCCATATCAATATCACTTATAGTTTTCAAGAAGTAGTCGCTACAAACTTATTTTTTAAAAATCTATTTTTAGCTGTGACGGCCATCTTGAATTTCCGGCCAACCTGAAATTTTACTAGGATCAATTAGACATCAAGGGCAACATTCCTGTAAAGTTTCATGACAATCCGCCAAGTAGTTTCAGAGGAGTAGTCGCTACAAGTTTTTACTATATAACTCTATGTAAACAAAGATGGCCGCTGGCAGCCATGTTTAACTTTGAATCAAAACGATTTTTGACTAGGATCAACATCATGTAATGCTGATCATTTTAGAAAAAGTCCCATATCAATATCACTTATAGTTTTCAAGAAGTAGTCGCTACAAACTTATTTTTTAAAAATCTATTTTTAGCTGTGACGGCCATCTTGAATTTCCGGCCGACCTGAAATTTTTCTAGGATCAATTAGACATCAAGAGCAACATTCCTGTAAAGTTTCATGACAATCCGCCAAGTAGTTTCAGAGAAGTAGTCGCTACAAGTTTTTACTATATAACTCTATGTAAACAAAGATGGCCGCTGGCAGCCATGTTTAACGTCGAATCAAAACGATTTTTGACTAGGATCAACATCATGTCATGCTGATCATTTTAGAAAAAGTCCCATATCAATATCACTTATAGTTTTCAAGAAGAAGTCGCTACAAACGTGTATTTTAAAACTCTATTTTTAGCTTTGGCGGCCATCTTGGATTTCACATCAACATGAATTTTTGCTAGGATCAACTAGACTTTATGGGCAACATTTCTGTAAAGTTTCATGAATATCCATCCAGTAGTTTCAGCTGTGAAGTCGCTACAAATAAAAGTTTACGGACAGACAGACGGACAGACGGCCAGACGGACAGACGGACAGACGGACGGACGACGGACGCCGCACCACGGCATAAGCTCTGCTGATCTCTGATCAGTAGAGCTAATAATAAATCAGAAATCCAGTAAATGAAATTTTAAAAAAAGAAAACCAACAAAACATGACCTTATCAAATCTGTTATAACTTTAATTAAAACGGGTTAATAATTTTTTTATCTTAATAGTGTTTGAAAATCTCCTGAATTCTGCTCATCGAAACAGCATTAAAAAAAAAGCATACTAATTAATACTCAACTATGTTATACAAGAATAATTATTTTAATAAAAGTCCGGTTTACAAACATATATACCATTAGCTCAATGAGCTACTTTCCAACAGAAAGGTTCTACATCAACCTTAGCCTATTATAAATGTGATTACCTTTTTATCACGGTGCGTCACTGAAATCAGACAGTGTCTGATTTCAATGACACTGTCTGATTTCAATGATGCACATGTGATAAAAAAATCACATTATGTGCTCCAATAAGCATACGCTCTGAACAGAAACATAAAGTTTAGCCGCCAGCAGCTTATAAAATAATATTAATTCTATGCTTATATACAAACAATTGATATAAACAGAATGTATATAAAAAATAAACATTGCAAATAAATGTCATTGCTAAATTATTAGAAAGACAAATTAACAGATGACCATATATATATTAAACACAGTCAAACAGTAAATTACAATAAATAGGTCTAATTAACAGATGACCATATATATTAATACAGTATAACATTAAATTTGACCATATATATTAAATACAGTATAACATTAAATTACATTATTTCATGTTTACCCATCTTTTCAACCGATCAGTTGCCTCGGATTTTCAAATACATGCACCTATATTTCATAAAGATTTTACTACTAGCGGTCTTCGTAATTAATAGCGTGACCTATATAGAGACTATCTATAAACCTGTGGTAAACACTAAGTCGGATAGAGGCTATGAAGAGAAATATTCACCATCAAGAAACCCCCGTCAGTTGCCGAGCTCCCTCCCTTTCAATTTCTTAATGTTGAAGATTTCTCTTCATAGCCTCTAGTAACAAACGACCAAACATGTATACAATACAGTACAATGTAGACATGAGCAGCATAATACAATACAGTACAATGCAGACATGAGCAGCATAATACAATACAGTACAATGTAGACATGAGCAGCATAATACAATACAGTACAATGTAGACATGAGCAGCATAATACAATACAGTACAATGTAGACATGAGCAGCATAATACAGTACAGTACAATGTAGACATGAGCAGCATAATACAATACAGTACAATGTAGACATGAGCAGCATAATACAATACAGTACAATGTAGACATGAGCAGCATAATACAATACAGTACACTGTAGACATGAGCAGCATAATACAATACAGTACAATGTAGACATGAGCAGCATAATACAATACAGTACAATGTAGACATGAGCAGCATAATACAATACAGTACAATGTAGACATGAGCAGCATAATACAGTACAGTACAATGTAGACATGAGCAGCATAATACAATACAGTACAATGTAGACATGAGCAGCATAATACAATACAGTACAAATGTACTGTATTGTATTATGCTGCTCATGTCTGTAGACATGAGCAGCATAATACAATACAGTACAATGTAGACATGAGCAGCATAATACAATACAGTACAATGTAGACATGAGCAGCATAATACAATACAGTACAATGCAGACATGAGCAGCATAATACAATACAGTACAATGTAGACATGAGCAGCATAATACAATACAGTACAATGTAGACATGAGCAGCATAATACAATACAGTACAATGTAGACATGAGCAGCATAATACAATACAGTACAATGCAGACATGAGCAGCATAATACAATACAGTACTATGCAGACATGAGCAGCATAATACAATACAGTACGATGCAGACATGAGCAACATAATACAATACAGTACGATGTAGACATGAGCAGCATAATACAATACAGTACAATGCAGACATGAGCAGCATAATACAATACAGTACGATGTAGACATGAGCAGCATAATACAATACAGTACAATGTAGACATGAGCAGCATAATACAATACAGTACAATGTAGACATGAGCAGCATAATACAATACAGTACAATGTAGACATGAGCAGCATAATACAATACAGTACAATGTAGACATGAGAAGCCTAATACAATACAGTACAATGTAGACATGAGCAGCATAATACAATACAGTACAATGTAGACATGAGCAGCATAATACAATACAGTACAATGTAGACATGAGCAGCATAATACAATACAGTACAATGTAGACATGAGCAGCATAATACAATACAATACAGTACAATGTAGACATGAGCAGCATAATACAATACAGTACAATGTAGACATGAGCAGCATAATACAATACAGTACAATGTAGACATGAGCAGCATAATACAATACAGTACAATGTAGACATGAGCAGGCCTCAGTAACATAGCATTCACAAAACAATTCTAGGCAACTTTGAAATCCAAATTTACCCTGACCTTTATATACCTGAATGCTTAATAGGGCTGTCATTGATAGGGTGTGAAGTGGATTGACCATATCAATATATCAAAGTAAATATATCGACCGAAATGGTAAATTTGTGTTGTAAAATGTGTGTTGTAAAATTTCATAATTATGTACTCTTTGAAGCATATATGGTAGTTTGCTTGATCTTTTCTACCTAACACTAGGCATTTATAACTATTAAGTGGCAAAAATATGATAAATGACCCCTTTTTACATAAATGATTTGCTTGTGTCAATCTGCGCCTACACACCTGTCGGACATGTTTAAGCCCAAACCACTTCACAGCGCACCTATTTCCGGTTTAAATGAACATTTCTGAGAGGAAAAACAAAACGGTGTTTATTTTCGTTGAGCTTTTTTTCTGTTTGAATCGATTTCTAAATAATGTTATTGATATATCGATCGTCTAGAAAGAATCGATGATATATCGTTATCATTTCTATCAATGACAGCCGTACTAAATGCAGTACTGTTTTACTTGGAAATATATTTTTCCCTTTTAACAGTTGGTATCATCTTTTCAGCAAACAAGACAAAAATGTTACATAGTTCAGAAGATACTTCAATAAAATAGTATATAATAAATACTATGCCAGTGCTTTTTACTAAGTTTATTAGGTGAGGCATTAAAAATGAAGTATGGTGAGGCTCTGCCAAGCTGTTCTGCGATTTCATGCGAAGCCTAGTAAGTTTGATAGGAAAAGGCACAGATTACCGGTATCCATGTTTTTTTTATATGGTTTACTGGTTTTATTTTTTTTAAACAGGATTTTTCCGCTTGACATCATTGCCGTTTATTTTTTCTTCGCGACGTTTTATGACATCACATAACGCTAAGTACAATCAAGGAATACCTGCTTCCTTACTAGCCTGATCAAACACAAGTGAAGCACCAACAGTGGTGCGAATGCCGGATTGCAAATGCAACATTTTAACTGAGAAATCTAAGTAAAAAAGGGGAGATAATTCAGGTAAAATACATGATAGAGTTCTTGTCAGATAACATTGTGTAATGATAATGAACATGTGTGCCAAGTTTCAAAGCTTTCCGACAATTCGCTTTTGAGAAATGAGGAAAAAACCAACACTTTAACCAAAAACTTTAACCAAAATGCCAAAATGCATAGACGGACAGACAGATGGAACTTGCCGAACTATAAGCCTGGATTTGCTATGCAATCTGGCTAAAATGTCAGAGCCTGATAAAGCAACATTCAGCAGGTCATCCCTTATCAGGCCAAAAAGTGCATATCTTCATGATAAAAATATATATTAAGGTATGTGAACAAAATAAATAGACAAAATTATACAAAATACATTGTTCAAACCATCATAGGCATAATTTGTTTTCTGTTTGTTTTAAAATATCTAAAACAGAACATACATTTATTAAGACAAAGTGTATTTATGAGTTAAATTACTAATTTATAAACTTTGATAGTCAATTTATCCAGATCTTTACAATTACTGAAATAACCATCAAGAACCTCGTGGTATATGCGTACATCAATGCAGGATGCCTGGAATATTTGCGGCAATACTCATCATAGGATTGAGTATTATATATATATCTGCTGTTCTATAATTATGATATATCTTCTGTTATTTATTAAATATATCTGCTTGATATCAGTTATATCCGCTGTTCTGTTTGAGATATATCTGTAGTTGTATATGAGATATCTCTTCTTTTCTATAATTATGAAATATATCTGCTGTTCTTTATACAATATATCTGCTCTATATCAATTATATCTGCTGATATATCTGCTGTTCTATAATTATGATATATATCTTCTGTTATTTATTAAATATATATATGCTTGATATCAGTTCAT
>JAWPHD010015688.1:0-53879 GCA_037043455.1 Cyrtodaria siliqua | reverse complement strand
CCTCAAGTCAGATTTATCCCTAGTGTACACTCAGGTGTAATGATGGTGTTAAGGGGGACACATTCAGGGTAGGTTACCCTCAAGTTAGATTTATCTATAGTGTACACTCAGGTGTAATGATGGTGTTAAGGGAGACACATTCAGGGTAGGTTACCCTCAAGTCAGATTTATCCCTAGTGTACACTCGGGTGTAATGATGGTGTTAAGGGGGACACATTCAGGGTAGGTTACCCTCAAGTCAGATTTATCCCTAGTGTAATGATGGTGTTAAGGGGGACACATTCAGGGTAGGTACCCTCAAGTTAGATTTATCTATAGTGTACACTTAGGTGTAAAGATGGTGTTAAAGGGGACACATTCAGGGTAGGTTACCCTCAAGTTAGATTTATATATAGTGTACACTTAGGTGTAATGATTGTGTTAAGGGGGACACATTCAGGGTAGGTTACCCTCAAGTTAGATTTATATATAGTTTACACTCAGGTGTAATGATAGTGTTAAAGGGGACACATTCAGGGTAGGTTACATTCAAGTCAGATTTATCCCTAGTGTACACTTAGGTGTAATGATGGTGTTAAAGGGGACACATTCAGGGTAGGTTACCCTCAAGTCAGATTTATCCCTAGTGTACACTCAGGTGTAATGATGGTGTTAAGGTGGACACATTCAGGGTAGGTTACATTCAAGTCAGATATATCCTTAGTGTACACTCAGGTGTAACGATGGTATTAAAGGGGACACATTCAGGGTAGGTTACCCTCAAGTCAGATATATCTATGGTGTACACTCAAGTGTAATGATGGTGTTAAGAGGGACACATTCAGGGTAGGTTACCCTCAAGTTAGATTTATCTATAGTGTACACTCAGGTGTAATGATGGTGTAAAAGGAGACACATTCAGGGTAGGTTACCCTCAAGTTAGATTTATCCCTAGTGTACACTCAGGTGTTATGATGGTGTTAAGGGGGACACATTCAGGGTAGGTTACCCTCAAGTTAGATTTATCTATAGTGTACACTCAGGTGTAATGATGGTGTTAAGGGAGACACATTCAGGGTAGGTTACCCTCAAGTCAGATTTATCCCTAGTGTACACTCAGGTGTAATGATGGTGTTAAGAGGGACACATTCAGGGTAGGTTACCCTCAAGTCAGATTTATCCCTAGTGTAATGATGGTGTTAAGGGGGACACATTCAGGGTAGGTTACATTCAAGTCAGATATATCCCTAGTGTACACTTAGGTTTAATGATGGTGTTAAAGGGGACACATTCAGGGTAGGTTACCCTCAAGTCAGATTTATCCCTAGTGTACACTTAGGTGTAATGATGGTGTTAAAGGGGACACATTCAGGATAGGTTACACTCAAGTTAGATTTATCTATAGTGTACACTCAGGTGTAATGATGGTGTTAAGGGGGACACATTTAGGGTAGGTTACCCTCAAGTTAGATTTATCTATAGTGTACACTCAGGTGTAATGATGGTGTTAAGCGGGACAGATTCAGGGTAGGTTACCCTCAAGTTAGATTTATCTATAGTGTACACTCAGGTGTAATGATGGTGTTAAGGGAGACACATTCAGGGTAGGTTACCCTCAAGTCAGATTTATCCCTAGTGTACACTTAGGTGTAATGATGGTGTTAAAGGGGACACATTCAGGGTAGGTTACCCTCAAGTTGGATTTATCTATAGTGTACACTCAGGTGTATTGATGGTGTTAAGGGAGACACATTCAGGGTAGGTTACCCTCAAGTCAGATTTATCCCTAGTGTACACTCAGGTGTATTGATGGTGTTAAGGGGGACACATTCAGGGTAGGTTACCCTCAAGTCAGATTTATCCCTAGTGTACACTTAGGTGTAATGATGGTGTTAAAGGGGACACATTCAGGGTAGGTTACCCTCAAGTTAGATTTATCTATAGTGTACACTCAGGTGTAATGATGGTGTTAAGAGGGACACAGGTAGGTTACCCTCAAGTTAGATTTATCTATAGTGTACACTCAGGTGTAATGATGGTGTTAAGGGAGACACATTCAGGGTAGGTTACCCTCAATTCAGATTTATCCCTAGTGTACACTCAGGTGTAATGATGGTGTTAAGGGGGACACATTCAGGGTAGGTTACCCTCAAGTTAGATTTATCTATAGTGTACACTCAGGTGTAATGATGGTGTTAAGGGAGACACATTCAGGGTAGGTTACCCTCAAGTCAGATTTATCCCTAGTGTAATGATAGTGTTAAGGGGGACACATTCAGGGTAGGTACCCTCAAGTTAGATTTATCTATAGTGTACACTTAGGTGTAAAGATGGTGTTAAAGGGGACACATTCAGGGTAGGTTACCCTCAAGTTAGATTTATATATAGTGTACACTTAGGTGTAATGATTGTGTTAAGGGGGACACATTCAGGGTAGGTTACCCTCAAGTTAGATTTATATATAGTGTACACTCAGGTGTAATGATAGTGTTAAAGGGGACACATTCAGGGTAGGTTACATTCAAGTCAGATTTATCCCTAATGTACACTTAGGTGTAATGATGGTGTTAAAGGGGACACATTCAGGGTAGGTTACCCTCAAGTCAGATTTATTCCTAGTGTACACTCAGGTGTAATGATGGTGTTAAGGTGGACACATTCAGGGTAGGTTACATTCAAGTCAGATATATCCCTAGTGTACACTCAGGTGTAACGATGGTATTAAAGGGGACACATTCAGGGTAGGTTACCCTCAAGTCAGATTTATCTATGATGTACACTCAAGTGTAATGATGGTGTTAAGGGGGACACATTCAGGGTAGGTTACCCTCAAGTTAGATTTATCTATAGTGTACACTCAGGTGTAATGATGGTGTAAAAGGAGACACATTCAGGGTAGGTTACCCTCAAGTTAGATTTATCCCTAGTGTACACTCAGGTGTTATGATGGTGTTAAGGGGGACACGTTCAGGATAGGTTACCCTCAAGTTAGATTTATCTATAGTGTACAATTTGGTGTAATGATTGTGTTAAGGGGGACACATTCAGGGTAGGTTATTTATCCCTAGTGTACACTCAGGTGTAATGATGGTGTTAAGGGAGACACATTCAGGGTAGGTTACCCTCAAGTCCGATTTATCCCTAGTGTACACTTAGGTGTAATGATGGTGTTAAAGGGGACACATTCAGGGTAGGTTACCCTCAAGTTGGATTTATCTATAGTGTACACTCAGGTGTATTGATGGTGTTAAGGGAGACACATTCAGGGTAGGTTACCCTCAAGTCAGATTTATCCCTAGTGTACACTCAGGTGTAATGATGGTGTTAAGGGGGACACATTCAGGGTAGGTTACCCTCAAGTCAGATTTATCCCTAGTGTACACTTAGGTGTAATGATGGTGTTAAAGGGGACACATTCAGGGTAGGTTACCCTCAAGTTAGATTTATCTATAGTGTACACTCAGGTGTAATGATGGTGTTAAGGGGGACACAGGTAGGTTACCCTCAAGTTAGATTTATCTATAGTGTACACTCAGGTGTAATGATGGTGTTAAGGGAGACACATTCAGGGTAGGTTACCCTCAATTCAGATTTATCCCTAGTGTACACTCAGGTGTAATGATGGTGTTAAGGGGGACACATTCAGGGTAGGTTACCCTCAAGTTAGATTTATCTATAGTGTACACATAGGTGTAATGATGGTGTTAAGGGAGACACATTCAGGGTAGGTTACCCTCCATTCAGGGTAGGTTACCCTCAAGTTAGATTTATCTATAGTGTACACTCAGGTGTAATGATGGTGTTAAGGGAGACACATTCAGGGTAGGTTACCCTCAAGTCAGATTTATCCCTAGTGTACACTCAGGTGTAATGATGGTGTTAAGGGGGACACATTCAGGGTAGGTTACCCTCAAGTCAGATTTATCCCTAGTGTAATGATGGTGTTAAGGGGGACACATTCAGGGTAGGTACCCTCAAGTTAGATTTATCTATAGTGTACACTTAGGTGTAAAGATGGTGTTAAAGGGGACACATTCAGGGTAGGTTACCCTCAAGTTAGATTTATATATAGTGTACACTTAGGTGTAATGATTGTGTTAAGGGGGACACATTCAGGGTAGGTTACCCTCAAGTTAGATTTATATATAGTGTACACTCAGGTGTTATGATAGTGTTAAAGGGGACACATTCAGGGTAGGTAACATTCAAGTCAGATTTATCCCTAGTGTACACTTAGGTGTAATGATGGTGTTAAAGGGGACACATTCAGGGTAGGTTACCCTCAAGTCAGATTTATCCCTAGTGTACACTCAGGTGTAATGATGGTGTTAAGGTGGACACATTCAGGGTAGGTTACATTCAAGTCAGATATATCCCTAGTGTACACTCAGGTGTAATGATGGTATTAAAGGGGACACATTCAGGGTAGGTTACCCTCAAGTCAGATTTATCTATGGTGTACACTCAAGTGTAATGATGGTGTTAAGGGGGACACATTCAGGGTAGGTTACCCTCAAGTTAGATTTATCTATAGTGTACACTCAGGTGTAATGATGGTGTAAAAGGAGACACATTCAGGGTAGGTTACCCTCAAGTTAGATTTATCCCTAGTGTACACTCAGGTGTTATGATGGTGTTAAGGGGGACACGTTCAGGATAGGTTACCCTCAAGTTAGATTTATCTATAGTGTACAATTTGGTGTAATGATTGTGTTAAGGGGGACACATTCAGGGTAGGTTATTTATCCCTAGTGTACACTCAGGTGTAATGATGGTGTTAAGGGAGACACATTCAGGGTAGGTTACCCTCAAGTCCGATTTATCCCTAGTGTACACTTAGGTGTAATGATGGTGTTAAAGGGGACACATTCAGGGTAGGTTACCCTCAAGTTGGATTTATCTATAGTGTACACTCAGGTGTATTGATGGTGTTAAGGGAGACACATTCAGGGTAGGTTACCCTCAAGTCAGATTTATCCCTAGTGTACACTCAGGTGTAATGATGGTGTTAAGGGGGACACATTCAGGGTAGGTTACCCTCAAGTCAGATTTATCTATAGTGTACACTTAGGTGTAATGATGGTGTTAAAGGGGACACATGCAGGGTAGGTTACCCTCAAGTTAGATTTATCTATAGTGTACACTCAGGTGTAATGATGGTGTTAAGGGGGACACAGGTAGGTTACCCTCAAGTTAGATTTATCTATAGTGTACACTCAGGTGTAATGATGGTGTTAAGGGAGACACATTCAGGGTAGGTTACCCTCAATTCAGATTTATCCCTAGTGTACACTCAGGTGTAATGATGGTGTTAAGGGGGACACATTCAGGGTAGGTTACCCTCAAGTTAGATTTATCTATAGTGTACACATAGGTGTAATGATGGTGTTAAGGGAGACACATTCAGGGTAGGTTACTCTCAAGTCAGATTTATCCCTAGTGTACACTCAGGTGTAATGATGGTGTTAAGGGGGACACATTCAGGGTAGGTTACCCTCAATTCAGATTTATCCCTAGTGTACACTCAGGTGTAATGATGGTGTTAAGGGGGACACATTCAGGGTAGGTTACCCTCAAGTTAGATTTATCTATAGTGTACACATAGGTGTAATGATGGTGTTAAGGGAGACACATTCAGGGTAGGTTACCCTCAAGTTAGATTTATCTATAGTGTACACTCAGGTGTAATGATGGTGTTAAGGGAGACACATTCAGGGTAGGTTACCCTCAAGTCAGATTTATCCCTAGTGTATACTCAGGTGTAATGATGGTGTTAAGGGGACACATTCAGGGTAGGTTACCCTCAAGTCAGATTTATCCCTAGTGTAATGATGGTGTTAAGGGGGACACATTCAGGGTAGGTACCCTCAAGTTAGATTTATCTATAGTGTACACTTAGGTGTAAAGATGGTGTTAAAGGGGACACATTCAGGGTAGGTTACCCTCAAGTTAGATTTATATATAGTGTACACTTAGGTGTAATGATTGTGTTAAGGGGGACACATTCAGGGTAGGTTACCCTCAAGTTAGATTTATATATAGTGTACACTCAGGTGTAATGATAGTGTTAAAGGGGACACATTCAGGGTAGGTTACATTCAAGTCAGATTTATCCCTAGTGTACACTTAGGTGTAATGATGGTGTTAAAGGGGACACATTCAGGGTAGGTTACCCTCAAGTCAGATGTATCCCTAGTGTACACTCTGGTGTAATGATGGTGTTAAGGTGGACACATTCAGGGTAGGTTACATTCAAGTCAGATATATCCCTAGTGTACACTCAGGTGTAATGATGGTATTAAAGGGGACACATTCAGGGTAGGTTACCCTCAAGTCAGATTTATCTATGGTGTACACTCAAGTGTAATGATGGTGTTAATGGGGACACATTCAGAGTAGGTTACCCTCAAGTTAGATTTATCTATAGTGTACACTCAGGTGTAATGATGGTGTAAAAGGAGACACATTCAGGGTAGGTTACCCTCAAGTTAGATTTATCCCTAGTGTACACTCAGGTGTTATGATGGTGTTAAGGGGGACACGTTCAGGATAGGTTACCCTCAAGTTAGATTTATCTATAGTGTACAATTTGGTGTAATGATTGTGTTAAGGGGGACACATTCAGGGTAGGTTATTTATCCCTAGTGTACACTCAGGTGTAATGATGGTGTTAAGGGAGACACATTCAGGGTAGGTTACCCTCAAGTCCGATTTATCCCTAGTGTACACTTAGGTGTAATGATGGTGTTAAAGGGGACACATTCAGGGTAGGTTACCCTCAAGTTGGATTTATCTATAGTGTACACTCAGGTGTATTGATGGTGTTAAGGGAGACACATTCAGGGTAGGTTACCCTCAAGTCAGATTTATCCCTAGTGTACACTCAGGTGTAATGATGGTGTTAAGGGGGACACATTCAGGGTAGGTTACCCTCAAGTCAGATTTATCCCTAGTGTACACTTAGGTGTAATGATGGTGTTAAAGGGGACACATTCAGGGTAGGTTACCCTCAAGTTAGATTTATCTATAGTGTACACTCAGGTGTAATGATGGTGTTAAGGGGGACACAGGTAGGTTACCCTCAAGTTAGATTTATCTATAGTGTACACTCAGGTGTAATGATGGTGTTAAGGGAGACACATTCAGGGTAGGTTACCCTCAATTCAGATTTATCCCTAGTGTACACTCAGGTGTAATGATGGTGTTAAGGGGGACACATTCAGGGTAGGTTACCCTCAAGTTAGATTTATCTATAGTGTACACATAGGTGTAATGATGGTGTTAAGGGAGACACATTCAGGGTAGGTTACCCTCAAGTCAGATTTATCCCTAGTGTACACTCAGGTGTAATGATGGTGTTAAGGGGGACACATTCAGGGTAGGTTACCCTCAAGTCAGATTTATCCCTAGTGTAATGATGGTGTTAAGGGGGACACATTCAGGGTAGGTACCCTCAAGTTAGATTTATCTATAGTGTACACTTAGGTGTAAAGATGGTGTTAAAGGGGACACATTCAGGGTAGGTTACCCTCAAGTTAGATTTATATATAGTGTACACTCAGGTGTAATGATAGTGTTAAAGGGGACACATTCAGGGTAGGTTACATTCAAGTCAGATGTATCCCTAGTGTACACTTAGGTGTAATGATGGTGTTAAAGGGGACACATGCAGGGTAGGTTACCCTCAAGTCAGATTTATCCCTAGTGTACACTCAGGTGTAATGATGGTGTTAAGGTGGACACATTCAGGGTAGGTTACATTCAAGTCAGATATATCCCTAGTGTACACTCAGGTGTAACGATGGTGTTTAAAGGGACACATTCAGGGTAGGTTACCCTCAAGTCAGATTTATCTATGGTGTACACTCAAGTGTAATGATGGTGTTAAGGGGGACACATTCAGGGTAGGTTACCCTCAAGTTAGATTTAATTATAGTGTACACTCAGGTGTAATGATGGTGTAAAAGGAGACACATTCAGGGTAGGTTACCCTCAAGTTAGATTTATCCCTAGTGTACACTCAGGTGTTATGATGGTGTTAAGGAGGACACGTTCAGGATAGGTTACCCTCAAGTTAGATTTATCTATAGTGTACAATTTGGTGTAATGATTGTGTTAAGGGGGACACATTCAGGGTAGGTTATTTATCCCTAGTGTACACTCAGGTGTAATGATGGTGTTAAAGGGGACACATTCAGGGTAGGTTACCCTCAAGTTAGATTTATATATAGTGTACACTTAGGTGTAATGATTGTGTTAAGGGGGACACATTCAGGGTAGGTTACCCTCAAGTTAGATTTATCTATAGTGTACACTCAGGTGTAATGATGGTGTTAAAGGGGACACATTCAGGGTAGGTTACCCTCAAGTCAGATGTATCCCTAGTGTACACTCAGGTGTAATGATGGTGTTAAGGGGGACAAATTCAGGGTAGGTTACCCTCAAGTTAGATTTATCTATAGTGTGCACTCAGGTGTAATGATGGTGTTAAAGGGGACACATTCAGGGTAGGTTACTCTCAAGTCAGATTTATCCCTAGTGTACACTCAGGTGTAATGATGGTGTTAAGGGGGACACATTCAGGGTAGGTTACCCTCAAGTTAGATATATCCCTTGTGTACACTCAGGTGTAATGATGGTGTTAAAGGGGACACATTTAGGGTAGGTTACCTTCAAGTCAGATTTATCTATAGTGTACACTCAGGTGTAATGATGGTGTTAAGGGGGACACATTCAGGGTAGGTTACCCTCAAGTTAGATATATCCCTAGTGTACACTCAGGTGTAATGATGGTGTTAAAGGGGACACATTCAGGGTAGGTTACCCTCAAGTTAGATATATCCCTTGTGTACACTCAGGTGTAATGATGGTGTTAAGGGGGACACATTCAGGGTAGGTTACAGTCAAGTCAGATTTATCTATAGTGTACACTCAGGTGTAATGATGGTGTTAAAGGGCACACATTCAGGGTAGGTTACACTCAAGTCAGATTTATCTATAGTGTACACTCATGTGTAATGATGGTGTTAAGGGGGACACATTCAGGGTAGGTTACACTCAAGTCAGATTTATCTATAGTGTACACTCAGGTGTAATGATTGTGTTAAAGGGGACACATTCAGGGTAGGTTACATTCAAGTCAGATTTATCTATAGTGTACACTCAGGTGTAATGATTGTGTTAAGGGGGACACATTCAGGGTAGGTTACATTCAAGTCAGATTTATCTGTAGTGTACACTCAGATGTAATGATTGTGTTAAGGGGGACACATTCAGGGTAGGTTACATTCAAGTCAGATTTATCTATAGTGTACACTCAGGTGTAATGATGGTGTTAAAGGGGTCACATTCAGGGTAGGTTACATTCAAGTCAGATTTATCCCTAGTGTACCATCAGGTGTAATGATTGTGTTAAGGGGACACATTCAGGGTAGGTTACATTCAAGTCAGATTTATCTATAGTGTACACTTAGGTGTAATGATGGTGTTAAAGGGGGACACATTCAGGGTAGGTTACCCTCAAGTTAGATTTATCTATAGTGTACACTTAGGTGTAATGATGGTGTTAAGGGGGACACATTCAGGGTAGGTTACCCTCAAGTTAGATTTATCTATAGTGTATACTTAGGTGTAATGATGGTGTTAAGGGAGACACATTCAGGGTAGGTTACCCTCAAGTCAGATGTATCTATAGAGTACACTTAGGTGTAATGATGGTGTTAAAGGGGGACACATTCAGGGTAGGTTACCCTCAAGTTAGATTTATCTCTAGTGTACACTTAGGTGTAATGATGGTTTTAAGTGGGACACATTCAGGGTAGGTTACTCTCAAGTTAGATTTATACCTTGTGTACACTCAGGTGTAATGATGGTGTTAAGTGGAACACATTCAGGGTAGGTTACCCTCAAGTTAGATTTATCTATAGTGTACACTTAGGTGTAATGATGGTGTTAAAGGGGGACACGTTCAGAGTAGGTTACCCTCAAGTTAGATTTATCTCTAGTGTACACTTAGGTGTAATGATGGTTTTAAGTTGGACACATTCAGGGTAGGTTACCCTCAAGTTAGATGTAAACCTTGTGTACACTCAGGTGTAATGATGGTATTAAGTGGAACACATTCAGGGTAGGTTACCCTCAAGTTAAATTTATACCTTGTGTACACTTAGGTGTAATGATGGTTTTAAGTGGGACACATTCAGGGTAGGTTACCCTCAATTTAGATTTATACCTTGTGTACACTTAGGTGTAATGATGGTTTTAAGTGGGACACATTCAGGGTAGGTTACCCTCAAGTTAGATTTATACCTTGTGTACACTCAGGTGTAATGATGGTGTTAAGTGGAACACATTCAGGGTAGGTTACCCTCAAGAAATCATTTTAGAATTATTTTATTTTTTAGAGATTTTGTTTTTCTGGATTTCAAGAACCTCATTATTCAATGTCAATTAAAAACTCAATGTGTTCTGAGAATTGAATGAGTTTTAAATTAACTGGTTTCATTGGTCCAATTTTTATCACTGAACCAATCAGAATGCGTCATTCATATTTTCATTTGGTTGTTTCTAGCATGACATCACTTTCTGGCATTATGACATTATGTCATGCTATTGTGATGCAACTCAGTGAGTTCTGAGAAATGACTGAGTATTTAAATTGCTGTGAGAATCAGATTAAGACTGTTTACATCTCTCAATGAGTAATGAGTTTCTTAAAACCAAGAATCATAAAATTCTTAACTATAAAATAATGCTAAAATGATTTAATATATTGTTCCAAGTTAGATGTATTTCTAGTGTACACTCAGTTGTAATGATAGTGTTGATAGTGTTAAGGGGGGCACATTCAGGGTAAATCAAGTTAGATTTATCCCTAGTGTACACTCAGGTGTAATGATGGTGTTAAGGGGGTCACATTCAGGGTAAGTTATACTCAAGTTAGATTTATTATTATTTATAAGTTGTCATGATGGTACTAAGGTGGATGCATTAGGGATATTTGTAATATATGTTAACATAAAACTTACTATTCAAACAGTTTGCGCAAGGGTCATAATAAATAATTATAAAATATTGATATGATTATAATGTTTAGGATGGCCGCAACCCCACTAACTACCGTAGTCTATTACAACTTGAATGAAGAATCTTCTTTTTCTTACACTCATTGAGTCAAGTCTGATTTAGCCCAAGTGTAATTTATTGTCAGTATACTCTCTTATGCGATATATCAGTGTGGTATTGAAGACTGATTCGGCCATTATGACGTTTGGACTTTCGACTTGCTACAAACGCTTTCTACAAAGCAAAATACCCGAAGGCGAAAAATCACAAAAGCGTAAGTGAAAAATCACAAACCCGAAATTGTAAAATCTCACGTTTTCGGTTCAAAATTTTGCCCAAAATCTCAACTTTTTGCCTTCGTGTTTTCCAATTTAAGGAGGATTATATTAATTTATAAAACATACTGAATTTACTCAGACACGAGTGACTTGGGAACTAAACTGAGTTTACCAGTCTTTTACAATTCCATCTTACGCCATTATTTTCCGTCGGGTGTGTTCTTGGGCATGACACTTTCCCTTAGCCCCGTCCGTCGGATGGGGACGTAAACCGGGCGGTCCCGTGTATCGGTCTGTCCTCCGAGCACGTTAAAGAACCATAGGAATCTATTCGATAATAAGAGTAGGGCAGGTTCCCGGATTCCTGTGTATCCTTCCCCTCTCTGGGACGGCTCTAAATAACCTATACTGTGTTGATGAGCCGTTAAACAACATTCAATTCAATTCATTTATGCCATTATTAACAATTCAAATGCTTTTGTCCTAAATGAATCTAATATGCATTGTTGCATTTCATTTCTCAATGAAAAACAATTGTTACTTGGGCATATCTTCCCTAAAATAGACTGCCAATTATTGGTATGGCAAAACTGTTTGTGACGTCTGCATAGCATGGCATACATTTAAGGATCACTTTTCCCGACGTCCCACTTTAACCTGCCACCTAACCTTGGCCGTAACTTAAAAAGTATGTGAGCTACGCTCATAAAACTTAACACACATTTTCATCTTACCACAAGGAATTTTGTTACCCATGATCAATAACTCTGACTTTCATTTTGGCAGAGTTATACCCCTTTTCCTAAAACTTAAACTTGCAACCTAACTTGGCTCACAACTTGGCAAAATATTGATCTATGGTCATAAAACGTTATACGGTTTTTCTTTATTAATTATTCAGTGCCATTGACTTGTCCAGTAATGCTGACGTTCATTTTGGCAAGGTTATCCCCCTTTTCATAAAAAAACTATAACATAACCTTGTGCATAACTTGACAATCTATCGAAGGATTGCACTCATGTCCTCAAACTTCATAGTTAGATTGTCTTTGCTGAAATAAATGCAAGGCATGCGACTCAAATGTTCCGGAACACTCTTCTAGTCTTAATGACATCACCATAGTCATGATGCTCATGTGCAGCTTGTCTATCATATTGCAAAATACACTACTTCACAAATACTAGACTGACAGGTTACTTTTGTATATTATAGTCACATATTATATGATAATTACATATTAATCAATAATACCAGTATAACAAAAGTCTGTCCGTAAATGTTTGCTTCAATTTTCCATTCGTCTGCATCTTTGCTGAAAAGATTTCTCAGCAACTTCTTGGCCGTTTTTAGTAATATTTAAAAAGTAAATACTTTGTTGTAATTGAGACTAGGTATATTATACTAGTATATGCATAAGAGAGGGTGATTCGGCATTATAAAGAGACAAGACATTTTCTTTCTTCATTTAAATATACTGATTTTTGGGCGAAATGAGAAAGTTATTCAAAATTAGAGCATCAAGCTCTCAGGGTAAATACACACCCCAAAACAGCAATTTTACAAGTACCAATTCAGTGGCTATCCTTTGGTTCCTTTTTATCTCTTAATTGTTTCCTTCAAAATTCAACTCAAAACAGCATTGTTCATATTTAATTTTTAAGAAAAATACAATGGAAAAAAATCAACATTTATTACATTATTTGATTAAACTGTAAGTTTAATAAGGCTCTTTCTGTATAATAGTACTGCAACGATAAACCGGTATACCGGTTTACTGCAGTATGCTGGTTCGGCAATACGTACTGCAATACTATTTTGTTTACTGCAGTTTTTAGCTGTTGCTATTGTTATGTAAGCAATAGTTATTAACAGGGCTTCTTAAATTGCCGGTTTATCAGTTCCCAGACCGAAATCTGTTTCTCCAGACCGTTTTTCTTTTCAAAATCTCTGTTTAAATCGGTCCAGATATTTTATCTATCTGTCGTTAAAAAATCTACAATTGCCCTTTACCCTCCTTCTAATATCTTAAACTATGCCTTGCGGCAATATTCTTTGATCCATAACACAATTGTGTGTCACTCGCTGTGCGAAAGTAGGTAAATTTGGACTAAACCATAACTGATAGTAGGGAGTTTTCCGGAAGAGTCTATAGCTAGGTAGCATGCCTTTGATGTGTGATCAGAGAAAGTATACCACGCGTTCTGTCGGTTCACTAAAGCGAGTGTTACCGTCTGTAATTTCTTTGATATACCGTTAGTCGTAAGGTGTTAGCCTGTTTGCTTGTGTCAGTTTGTTTTTTTAAGTGGCCAAAGCTGGGACTGAAATTTGTTTGCGTCATTAAAAAAAATTAAAATACCAAACGGTGTTACTTGTTTGTTTGATTTTTTTTACAATAACTTTAAGTATAATATTAATGACATTAATTAAGGAAAGTGATCAAAACTGACACCGTTTTTTTTTAAGTCGTGAGAGTGTTAGAACCGACAGATGAACTCGACTGCCTCTAAATTACATTGGTTACCACAGTGATTCTTCACGCAACTTCCGGTTTATTAGACACTTCCGGTTCGGTTCAATTCCTCAAATGATCAACAATTTAAATTTTAATATTGAGTGAAAATTATTCATTCAGTAAAGCGAAGACATGATGTCAGTCATTAAAATGTACAAATTGTGATAAAGTAAGTTATAAATAATACAAATATAATACAAACATAAACTTTAAATAGTTCTCTATATAAATGACTAAACGGAAAAAATGCATGGTGCAGCTGACATGGTGGGTGGGGTACGGCGATTATAGTGATTTTTTCAAAATAAGTGCGATTCTTACGGTAGTAAAAAACCTGGACCGATTTGCATTTTAAAATTTTAGAAGCCCTGGTTATTAAACATGTATAAAAACTCACAAATCTCTTTGTTTTAAATCAACAAACGCGAGAAAAAATAGATTCTCTCATCCCAGCGATCTTGCCTTGTTTCAGAAGTGGTTGACATGCTTATTTTCATCAGGATTTTGAAATTTTCGTTTTACATATATACATATATACAATTTATATTTCTAAATTCGATATACACATCCTGTTTTTATGAAGGAAAACATGGACTTAGTCAGCCACTTCTGCATCAAAAGTTCTAACTTCTTTCAAGTGTTTGAAAATGTTAATAAATGTTAGTTTCACATTAACTGTTCTTACTAAGTGTATACCAGTGCCTATCAAAACAAAAATATAATATAAAAGGCTTGGATCTTAGTAGTTTTCAAACTTTTTATATTTAAATAGCATTGCAATACGTTTCAGAATATTGTAATATATATAGCAATATGTTTTTTTTGCCGTATTTTTGCATCCCTACTATATAAAAATGAGTAGTTTCATAGAAACTACTAGAACAATGGGGAGTTTACTCTTCAACTGAGTCCTCATCAGAACTTTCCTGTAAATGTTCAGTGCGACTGCTAATTTTCCTGTGTTTCAAGACATGATCACGACAATATGTTCCAATTGGTATGCTGAAGTAATTTCTATGTTTGTTCATCATTTTTTTCACAAATCGCTTTTGTCGTCTTCTTTCACACGTGGACTTAGAATCTTCATTTCCCTTACATATCACTATTTTGAATCTACGGTCATGCTTGGATCGGAATATAACACCTTATTTCTGTGGTGATAGGGTCCGTTAAACATGGAGCAGGACGCAAGAGTGCACACAGGAAATCGGGGTATGATATCTCCATCTTGAACTACCCTCCAGCTATTATTTACAAGGCTATCGTGGTTTTCAGCATATAATTTATTGCCAACCCTTGGCATCCCAAACGTGTACAATGACATTTTCCCTGCCTTGACAATCTCCTCCTTCACCAGCAGTGCGCTGGAGATGGATGCCACGGCGCCACCTAGTGAGTGGCCCGTAACTTTAATATCATAATCTGGATACCGATTCAACAAATCAACCACTGCCTGTTTAGCATTTTTGTAAAGTTTATTTTTAGCATTATCAAAATAACTTTGCACTTTTCCACCTATCTTTGAAGACACTTTGGGTGTACCAATTATGGTTAGAACCTGGTCAAGGATTTGTTTAAATCCTCTAGAACCTCGATAAGCCAGAATAATCTCTTTATTATCTTCCGATACAGCTGTAAATGCTAGACACTGTTTATCATAATTAAAGACGAAATCGTCACAGTTCCTCATAATGACTGTGTCCACTTTATAGTCGTCTTCTGGAAACAAATCCTGCAAACATTGGTCAGGTTCATCGGAGTAAGCTATCGCGGAGAACATGGCCAGTTTGTACGCCTCGCTGGGGTCGTACTCACCGTACCTGTAGTCTGTGCACTGGGAATGATGCTGTATGTTCTGTTCACGCATACAGTGGTTTTTTGGTGACCACTTGGCATGACAAGCCCTATCCAGGGGACACCATCTGCACGGGCCACGACTCCATGTCTTCCGCTGTGTGCACGTGGTGCAGTCTTTGTGATGGAAGCAGTGAGGCTGTATACGCTGGATGTATGATATATACAGTAAATATAGACAAAATTGAGCTATGATTCTAGAAAACATCTTGTTTAGTTAGAACATTTCCATCGGTGTTAGTCTCTTTGGTACACACCACTTGTCTACTTCAAATATTCCATCTATTTTGATGGTACTTAGTAATTGCTATCATTTTACACAGATTCCTCAATATTTACAGCAGTTTTTCCAAACCTCTGCTCCTCGATTAATTGTTGATGTCCATTCCCACATGTAACACTTAATGAAACTGATGTAGGAACATCGACTGTCAATAAATTAATTACCTATAACATCATGTACATGTACCTAACACTAGGAAAGCTTGATGACACACAGACATGTTAATCACCTTTGCAGTGTAGGTGTGAATGTATGTTATTCAGCCCTGTCATAATAAAACAGTATTGCTATATAAAATGTAAGTTAACAAATAACTGATAATCAAACAGGAAGTTATCCAGTTTATTCGATGACAGACCACAATTTCCTTCTAACTTATATTTTCCAGGTATTGATCTCTTATGAAGTTCAGGAGAAAATCAATAAGAACACCTTCAAAAATCAATAATTTTTCTCAAGACTTAATGAAATTGTTCAAAGTTGATGTAGTGCAATTACATAGATAGATGGATTTATTCTTGAATATACCATTACATGTCATACAAACAATAAAAGCAGTATTAAATAAATATCAGTTAAATAAATATCAGTTAAATAAATATATATGTTATGGATTAAAATAATTAAGAATCACATTTTTACATAGCACATTTTTTAAGAAAAATATTGTTTAAAATAATGCCAAATCTGAATGTGTTTTTTTTTCACAAAAATAAATAACATGATATACCAAGGATAGCCAATAAAAGTTTTAATATTAAAACTTATTTCCAATGGGGTCCATTGTAGTAACAATTTGAAAAAAAAGAACAAGATTTTGGCAACAATGACAAAAATGACAAAAAATGTATGTTTCTTTAATTTCAACTATAATATTATTAAATGACTATAATATTGCATGTTTGTCAATCAAATTGAGATGCACTATATTGTAACGGTATTCGGTCTCTTTAGTGGTTCCCTACCGTGTGTCACTTTTTTCACTTTAGTCCGTCCGTCAGTCAGTCCGTCTAACAAATACACTTCTCAAAACTGCTAACTACACCGCTACGTTTTGGGTTATATATATCGATGGGTTGAATGTTTTTCAATAAAATAAAAAGGAAATACCAATTCAATCATTTTTACATCATTTCATTTTATTTTTTTCATGGGCAATGCTAGAACTAAACCACAATAAGCAATTACAAACGACCCATGTAAACACTAAAGTCACACTTTTCATTTCTTGTTCATAAAAGTGTGACTTTAGTGTTTACATGGGTCGTTTGTAATTGCTTATTGTGGTTTAGTTCTAGCATTGCCCATGAAAAAAATAAAATGAAATGATGTAAAAATTATTGAATTGGTATTTCCTTTTTATTTTATTGAAAAACATTCAACCCATCGATATATATAACCCAAAACGTGAGCGGTGTAGTTAGCAGTTTTGAGAAGTGTATGGATACTGCAATAATGAGAAAAGTTTTTAATGAAAATATTTTTATGAAACTTGGTATTTTGGTAAAGGGCAATGAGGGGATTATGCATGTTGTTATATTGTTTGTTGATTTGACAAAACATATGGTTGCTATGGCAATGGAAATAGTAAAAATACACAAAATATCTGGATCTTTTGATAAAAAAGAAATGCTTAAGATAATTTGATGAAAATGTGTGTAGGTAAAAGGGAGTGAGGAGATCATGCACATCATTTTGTTTTATTAATATGTCAAAAATTGTGGTTGCTATGGCAACATAAATTGTAAAAAAAATAATCAAATTGCAGTTACTACAAATAAAAAAAATGGTTTCCACTCAATAACTTTAGTTAGAAATGAGATATTGGATTGAAACTTTATGGGTAGGCAGCTTATATGAACAGGAAGCTTGGGATTGTATTTGGGGTCAAGGTCACTGTTACTAAAAACATAAAAATGGTTTCCACCCAATAATTTCAGTTAGGAATGACGTATTGGTCTGAAACTTGGTGTAAAGTTAGCTTATATGAAAAGCAAGTTTGGGATTGCATTTTAGGCCACTGGGGTCAAGTTCAAGGTCACTAAAAATAGAAAAATGGTTTCCGCTCAATAATGTTTGTTAGGAATGAGATATTGGAATGAAATATTATGGATAGGTAGCTTATATGCAAAGAAAGCTTGGGATTGCATTTGGAGTCACTGGGGGTCAAGGTCAATGTTACTGTTACTAAAAATAGAAAAACGTTTGCCACTCAATAACATTTGTATTGGCCTAAACTTGGTGTGTAGGTAGCTTACCGGTATATGAAAAGCAAGTTTGAGATTGCATGTGAGGTTACTGGAGTCAAGGTCACTGTTACTAAAAATAGAAAAAAAGTTTCTGCTCATTAACTTTAGCTAGGAATGAGATATTGGAATTAAACTTTATGGGTAGGTAGGTTATTTGAAAAGGAAGCTTGGGATTGCATTTGGGGTCACTGGGTTGAATATCAAGTTCACTGTTACTAAAAATAGAACAACAGTTTCTGCTCATTAAATTCACTTAGGAATGAGATATTGGCCTGCAACTTAGTGTTATGATACTTAATGAAAAGCAAGTTTGGGATTGCATTTATATCACTGTTACTAAAAGAAATGCCCGGTAGGGGACATGGTATAGGGCTTATTCATTATTGTCAATCTAAAGCATTTTGACAATATATTACAACAAATCTTTTATTCTTTTAAATTCAATAGCAACTTCATTTATTTCTTGTTTTATTTTCAGGGTTTCAAAGACCATAAGTTACATGATGTACTTGTTAACCCTGGCAGTGCTGACCTTACAGCAGATGTAGATTTCTCCTTTCTCAGAAGACAAGCTGGAAGTAAAGGTATTAACGATATTAAGTTGTTTGTTTCAGCAGCTTTATAGATTAAGGTTGTTGTTCATTTCCACCTGGGTCTAGAGGTAATGCTCTTGCCTTGAAACATTGAGATCTTCGTCACAACACACTCCACTTGTGATTAGTAACTTTCTGTCTCTGGTTCATCCGTCGAAAGGGAACGTTAACAGGGAAATCCCATGTACTTGAGTCTATCCACCAGGCATGTAAATCAAAACAGGAGGAATCTGTTAGATAGTGAGAGTAGGGTGATCCTGTATTCCTATATATCCCGTCCATCTCTGTGGGAGCATCTCTAAATAGCATTAAATAACGTTTCCCTAGTTTTTATCTTGCCCTTTTGACGAGAGCGACTTTGTAAATGTTTATGTTAGTCTCAGTTTCCCAGAGACTGCATGCACTAGGTAAAACAAAGCTTGGATTATAGTTGTATATTGGTTAGTGCAGTCAGAGTACTTCCAACAATAACCTTATGTTGTACAGATCATTAAATTTGTCAGTTTTATGTTATGTTTTTGTCATAGCTCGGATGTGAAGGAACGGCACTGTGCAATTATGTTTTTTGTTATGCTTTTTGCAATCAAGCTAAACATAGTTTATTTTTTAAGGTCCCCAAAATTTTCAGCAGAGCATATAGTTGCCGCTTTCTCCGTACTTCCCATGCTTGTCCGGAGCACAACTCCAAAACTACTATTGGGACTGCAATGAAACTTCACACAGTGATTGAGGGCATTAAGTGGAAGTGCAGAATGTAAGAACTGTAACTCTGTCTATATTCAAATTACAATTATTGCCCTTCGTAATTTTATACTTAGAAGCATAACTTAAAAAACACTTATGGGACTGCAGTGAAACTTCACACAATGATAAAGGGCAATCAGTGGAAATGCAGAATGCAAGAACTGTAACTCTATCTTTATTCAAATTAGAGTTGTTGCCCTTGTAATTTTATACTTGTCTGGAGCATAGCTCAAAAGTTACTATTAAATGGAACTGCAAATTGAATAATTTTGGGTGATATACGACCATACAATAAGTTGATACATTTCGGAGAGCATCCATCGGTTCCACCGATTGTTTCTTGTGTTTTCAAATTTCTCTCTAGAGTCAAGATTCTGTGATCTATAGGCTAATGTTTGATTCTATGGAATTCTTGTCTAAATTTATGTATACTTATTGCAACCTTCATCTGCCTAACGTAATATCTTTATGCGCAACATTAAATTAAATTAACAAGTTTTTCAATGTGTAAAACAAGTATAAAAAGTATCCAGACCTTGTCCTGATATGTTGTAACAATCATGTTTCAGACCACACCTTTGGCATAACTGAATCGACTTACCTAACATTTGTTAATATCATTTCGGATGTCCATGTAGAGCTTTTGGTTGTGTGCTTTATCATAAATTTCCTGACTGTTATTATCGCACACAGATGCTAATGTTTCTCCCAGAATTAATCATATTAAAGAGAAAGCCATATCTTTTGTAAAAGCTGGTTTGATGTTAAAGAGACACACTGCAATTTTGACATACAGAACTTATTAAGCATTAAAATTTGCACCTCTATTTATTAAACAAGTATGTTCACCTTAAACCTTGTTAATTATAGTTAAATAACAGGTAATACAAGTTGAAGTTTGTGTTTGTGTCTGTTGCTTCCATGGGATCCACCATTCAGTATTTATTGAATTGTTTTTCGTAATTCTACCTTAGCTTTAAACAATATAATTGACAATGAATTATAATTAAATAAAATTTGGAGTTTCAAACTTTTTTTTGTTATTGTTTAAAAAAAATGTTTGTGAAATATAATCAACAATTAGAAATACGCAAACGCAATTTGCTTCAAATTTTTCAATTAATTATTAAAATTATTAAAAATGATTTGCAAATATGTTGTTATAAAGAAAACAGAAAGGGACACCACATTTAAAAAATTCATGTATCCCCTTAAATATCATCTTATTCTCGTCCTTGTCCTTATTAAATCTGATTATCCCCTGTCAGAATAGGATATAATAATGTTGTTAAAGCTTCGTTCTTAATATGAAACTTTGTTTATTTACAAAACTATTCATTAGTATCTTCTTTTCAGTTAAATCCCTAGGACCTGTTACTCAGTCAGACTTTCTCCACAACATGGGTATTGGATTACGACTAAAGGTGAGGAAACTTTATTGTACAAAACAGTTAGCTCGTGTACATTTAATAAAATGAAAACTGGACTTTATAAAATTATTCAACTATGGTCATCCCTGGCTTCACTTACAGTAATATTATTATTATGTTTTTTTTTAGACGAGTGCATTCCTGTAGGTCTGTCTGAAGTATGAAATGCACATCTTAAAAAAAGAGAGTATAAACTTATTAACGATATGAACAAACTTTATGTACCGGTATATATGTAGTGTACAGATTTAAGAGATTTTTGGTTGAAGCATTAAGGGGACACAGTAGTCTTGATTTTTTTAACCTCACAGCATTTGTAAATCATTATTACCAATTACTTGAATAGTTCTAAGTGTATTAACTACTTAGGAAGAAAAATGAAGACAAAGTGACACTCCACATTTTATTACTCTTAATTTGTATGAGAGCAGATTTAAAGTTTTAAAACTTGAAACAAAGGACTAGGTATGATAAGGGACAAAATTGGCCCCCAATATTGAAAGTTTTAATGCAAAAGTTTTGAATATCTAATTTAGCTACAAAAGAACTGAATCAATATTAAAACTCATTACAAGTACGTTTGAAGGCTCTAAATGAGTTTAAGAACCCCACAAACCAGGCCTTTTCTTCAAAAAATGACATTTTTGTTCATTTTCAGCAGTTTTCGATAAGTTTTTGGTCTTGGAAATACGGAGCGCACCCTCGAGCACAGCTGATTTTTAGCTCTACTGATCAGAGATCAGCAGAGCTTATGCCGTGGTGCGGCGTCCGTCGTCCGTCCGTTAACTTTTATTTGTAGCGACTACTCCTCTGAAACTACTGGATGGATATTCATAAAACTTTACAGAAATGTTGCCCATGAAGTCTAGTTGATCCTAGCAAAAATTCATGTTGATGTGAAATCCAAGATGGCCGCCAAAGCTAAAAATATATTTTTTTCTGTCCGTCCGTCCGTTAACTTTTATTTGTAGCGACTACTCCTCTGAAACTACTAGATGGATATTCATAAAACTTTACAGAAATGTTGCCCATGAAGTCTAGTTGATCCTAGCAAAAATTCATGTTGATGTGAAATCCAAGATGGCCGCCAAAGCTAAAAATAGATTTTTTAAATTCAAGTTTGTAGCGACTACTTCTTGAAAACTATAAGTGATATTGATATGGGACTTTTTCTAAAATGATCAGCATGACATGATGTTGGTCCTTGTCGAAAATCGTTTTGATTTGACGTTAAACATGGCTGCCAGCGGCCATCTTTGTTTACATAGAGTTATATAATGAAAACTTGTAGCGACTACTCCTCTGAAACTACTTGACGGATTTTCATGAAACTTCACAGGAATGTTGCTCTTGATGTCTAAATGATCTTAGCAAAATTTCAGGTCGGCCGGAAATTCAAGATGGCCGCCACGGCTAAAAATAAATTTTCAAAATACAAGTTTGTAGCGACTACTTCTTGAAAACTATAAGTGATATTGATATGGGACTTTTTCTAAAATGATCAGCATGACATGATGTTGGTCCTTATCAAAAATCGTTTTGATTCGACGTTAAACGTGGCTGCCAGCGGCCATCTTTGTTTACATAGAGTTATATAGTAAAAACTTGTAGCGACTACTCCTCTGAAACTACTTGGCGGATTTTCATGAAACTTTACAGGAATGTTGCTCTTAATGTCTAATTGATCCTAGCAAAATTTCAGGTCGGCCGGAAATTCAAGATGGCCGCCATGGCTAAAAATAGATTTTCAAAATACAAGTTTGTAGCGACTACTTCTTGAAAACTATAAGTGATATTGATATGGGACTTTTTCTTAAATGATCAGCATGACATGATGGTTATCCGAGTCGAACATTATTTTGATTCGACATTAAACATGGCTGCCAGTGGCCATCTTTGTTTACATAGAGTTATATAATGAAAACTTGTAGCGACTACTCCTCTGAAACTACTTGACGGATTTTCATGAAACTTCACAGAAATGTTGCTCTTGATGTCTTATTGATCCTAGCAAAATTTCAGGTCGGCTGGAAATTCAAGATGGCCGCCATGGCTAAAAATAGATTTTCAAAATGCAAGTTTGTAGCGACTACTTCTTGAAAACTATAAGTGATATTGATATGGGACTTTTTCTAAGATGATCAGCATAACATGATGTTGGTCCTTGGCAAAAATCATTTTGATTAGATGTAAACATGGCTGTCAGCGGCCATCTTTGTTTACATAGAATTATATAATGAAAACTTGTAGCGACTACTCCTCTGAAACTTCTTGACGGATTTTCATGAACTTCACAGGAATGTTGCTCTTGATGTCTAATTGATCCTAGCAAAATATCAGGTCGGCCGGAAATTCAAGATGGCCGCCACGGCTAAAAATAAATTTTCAAAAAACAAGTTTGTAGCGACTACTTCCTGAAATCAAAATCAATCAGTAGAGCTTCAAGGTCATTGACCTCTTGTTTGTTTTAACAGGTACTTGATAGGGATGCATCATCAGCCAAAAAACTGTGTGCTCAGAGGTGCGCTGTATATTTTTAGGATCAAAATCTTGCCCAGAAAGGTCCAAAATCTACAAAATATAACAAAATTACCAAAAATACCATTTTTTGAGACCCTATTAAATCTTTTAGATAAATAAAATAAATAAAAATATATTTTGAACATAGAATATGATCAATTTACTTCAATATGCACAACAGATTATATTTAAATATTATTTTGTTGCATTTTGAATATATTGGGGGCCAAAATACCCCCTTATCATACCTTGTCCTTTCAATATTTTGACGTGTCCCTTTAAGCATCAGCATTAGCATTGCTTGTGAAAACAAGAAAACAACATGTAAATTTACTGTTTAATCTTCAGATATTATACGAAAAAGCCAGTCCAGAAGAAAAGGCGGATTTGATATCAGCGTACAATATGTTAACCAGTCCAGAAGAAATGGGAGAGAGGTTCAAGTTCATGGCCCTATATCCCAGGAACAGCAAACATGAGCCAGTCGGCTTTGACGCATTACCAGTAGTGGATGAGAAATAGATGAAGCGTTACGAGTGATAATTGATGAGGTGTTACGAGTGATAGTCGATGAACTGTGTAATGATATGAGTTGATGAGATCTTACAAGTGATAGTGGACATTATGAGTGGTGGGTGACGAGGTGTTATGATATAAGCGACTGTAGACATGGAATAAGTTTGGAGGATGCAAATGTGGTTGACCATACGCTTAGACCACAACTCCTGTTTGTCGGACTGCAAGTTGTGTCATCTCAACTAGTCTGTGTGGCAAGATGCCTGGACCAGAGGATCAAGAGAATAAAGTCTTGAGAAACACTTCAATAATCCATCTCCATAATGGAGTAGTAGATTGATTAGTCACTACACTGGTGGTTGTGCCATGCAGCAGTAGTGTTTGTGCTTAGCTAGGATAAAAGTGTACAAATATTGAGTCTGTGTGTTTGGTGCTTACCGGTAACATCATTTTTCAACACATACAGACATCGAGGAAAAAAATGATGTTGTAACCAGTAGTAATATGTTCAATATCAGATGAAACTGAAAAAGGTAACTAGTGGTAAAGAAGCAATAGTCATCGAGAAGCAATAGTCGTCATTCTGTTATAACTTTTAATTTTGATGGGATTTTCTCAGCATGTGTTATCTGAAATGCATAAGCGCTTAATCTAATTTATACAAAAACAAGAAAAAATACGCCAAAAGCAAATATTGACCGTAAAAATGACCGCAGACTCAAATGTGAACTTAATTTGTAAACATCGTCATGTGGGGATGCGTACGCATATATACGAGATGGCTCGATTATAAAAAATAATGTTGGGGAACTAGACGGGATTTTTATACTCGACTTCTATAAATAGAAAACGACACACAAAAGCACTTGCTAAATAACTTAGTATCGAAGGGAGACAACACGATTATTAAGTTATGTACTAAGTATTAACATTGTTACTTCCCGTTGAAGGAAACTGAACGGTATATGCAGGCCTTCCAAATCCTAAATTTCATGATGTTTAAATTAGTTTTCCGGACACAAAATTATACAAATATGTATGTTAGTCATTAATCTGAAGTAAATATGTAAGTTATTATTGACTATTATTGTACAACACATCATCGTATTGCTTCGGTGGCGACTTTCCACGACGTTAAAATACCCCTTTTGGTACCCCATGCCAGAAGGCGTTAGCATACATTTCTTACACAGATATTTTGTTTACAATGAGACATATGGGGTAACCATTATTTTATGGAAATATCAATTGTAAAAAATACATTGTATTGAGATATCCAAGAAAAAGGTTATTTTTCCCCCCCCGACGACTATTTCTTCTTTGCCAGTAGTGTTTGTATGCTAATATCAGTGTCTTGCTGTGTTAATTAGGGCAAAGTGGTATGAACTGGGAAAAACTGGTATTGTCACAAGATGACATGGAACCTTAAAAAGTACCAAATATTTAACTTGTGCAATAGCTTGGCTGTATTTATCGAAGTAAAATGGCAGCAGTAATTGTTATTGTTGCATCCTTCCTCTTCATGTTCATGTCATGCTCTATAAAGGTCTTCATCACGACCTTGTTTGTGTAGATGTGGGAATGTGGGTCCATTGTAATGGAGTGTCTCCTTTAGAATTTGTAGCAACTCTGCAGTTCTGCAAGGTAGGAGGTTCTACGACTATTTACCATATTTTATCTTGATATAAGCGGAGTATAAGTCTGGCATGTTCATTCCGGTTTGGCGCCATATTACCTTTCTTGTGTTGGTGCACCATAAAACCCAATTCCTTTGTTTTTGTACCTCACTTACTTAGTTAACTAAAGCACTTTCCATAAATTTGGATAATCTGCTACTATTTAGGATGTGTTTGATTGCAAATATGCTAACAGCAGGAATGTACTATTCAACAAAGTATATAAAATGTTACTAGTAACATTGTTTATGCTGAATTGTACCCAATTGTGCTAATTTCATCTGCTTAGATTTTATTTTGCAGTCAAAAGCCATTTTAAATTTAACCTGAAGTTCCATTCCTAATGGTGGCAACATCTGGGAGGTAACCCTTACGCGATAGAAAGAAGGGACTCTGCATGTGATAAAATAAATCAAAGAAAGACTTACGTAGTTTACATCTTGAGTGTATTGCTTTTATTCTTTACTAATAAAGAAATTGAAATGTGTTTGTGTTTTATTCCTTTATATTGATTAATGTGCGTCAAATATTTATTTACGGGATGCCAAGTTGTCCGTCGTCCGTCCGTCGTTAACTTTTGTCTCGTTAAGACGATACGGCCTTCATTTTTCATCCGATCTTTACCAGATTGTTTATATCAATGAAAGCTCGAACAAGTTTGAAAACCAGCCAGATCGGTCCAGAAACAGTGGAGTTACGGCCCGTGATTTAGTTAAAAATGCTATATGTTGCCTCATTAAGACGATAGGGCCTTCATTTTTCATCGGATCGTTACCAAACTTTACCAGTTTGTTAATATCAATAAAATTTCAGACAAGTTCGTAAACCAGCCAGATCGGACCAGCGGAGTTAAGGCTGTTGATTTAGTTAAAAATGCTATATTTTGCCTCGTTAAGACGATAGGGTCTTCATTTTTCATCCATCTTTACCAAACTTTACCAGATTGTTAATATCAATGAAAGCTTGGACAAGTTCGAAAACCAGTCGGATCAGATTAGTAACAGTGGAGTTATTGCCCTTGATTTAGTTAAAATAGCTATACATAGCCTCGTTAACACAATTAGTTTTTGTTTTTCCTAATTTCTCAAAATTGTATTGTAGGAAGCTTTACATGCAGCCTTGACAGATTACAGTAGCAGATATTATTTCCTATTACTTTTAATGAGTATTTAAAGTAGCTATCTCGCTAACAACAGCCAAATTTTACAAAATATGTACATCATTTCTAAACCTACTGACAAGGTATTCTATAATTTACACATTTTGAGAATCCAAACTATAGACACACTATAAATGGTTTGAACCAGCTAGACCAAACCCCAAAACTGGAGCAATTAAATTAAGAGTTACCAACTCATAATTGATTTTACGCATATTCAATCCCAGGTTTTTTAATTGGCACATATACATTATTACCAGTATATGACCTGAACACCTGGATAGAGTTTTGATAAACGGTTTTGTAGTGCAATTTTGCAGTTATTTGGAGGGTTAGTTCAACACTTAATCAAGGGCAATAACTGTGATAATGCTCATAGTCCAACTCATACTAGATCATACTGAAACAACACTTCATACCAGTTGAGTGTAATAACCCTGCAACACATCTGTCAGTTTTGTTTATTATTGCACTAGTCTGAAATTCTATTGAAACAAACCTTCATATCTAATTTGGTAAAATCAAATATGGTTTACCAAAGTTTTCGAGCTCACAAACTGAAATTCGCTTTCTTTCAAACAAGGGCAATAACTCCGTAAGGCATTGACTTGATTTTGCTCATTGTCATTTTGTCCATGATCTTTTTGAAACAAACCTTAAAATCAAATTTGGTAAACAAGAGGCCCAAGGGGGCCTGTGGACGCTCTACTGGCTAATAAAGTTGAAAGTATTACACGTGTACACGTTTACATGTACTAAACGTGTACAAAATCTGTAAACGGTTACACGAGTATTCTTTGTGTTTTATTCCCAATAATCCCAATAGAAGTTTTAAACAAGAGGCCCAAGAGGGCCTGTGGATACTCTACGGCTAATATGGCTCTTATAACATCAATGAAGCGAGTGACTAGCATTTTTAAATAAATCAAGAGCCATAACATAAATCAAGAGAATAGTCCGGACCAAGTTTGTGTATAAAAACATTTAAAAGGGTCAATCTCCGCCAAAAATAATTCGACCGGAACAAGGCAATGATATGCACAACTAGACTTGATACTGATCTCCCTTGCCAAGTTTCATTGAAATCCGGCCAGGGGTTCAGGAGAACTAGCCCAGACAAAATTTGTGTATTTAAACCTTTAAAAGGCCATAAATCCACCAAAAATCATTCAACCGGAACACGGCGATGATATGCAACTAGACCTGGTACTGATCATCTCTAAAAAGTTTCGTTGAAATACAGCCACGGGTTCAGGAGAACTAGTCCAAAGTAGTGTATTAAAACCTTTAAAGGGCCATAACTCTGCCAAATCACTCAACCGAAACACAGTGAAGATATGTACAACTAGGCTCGGTACTGATAATCCCTGCAAAGTTTCGCTGAAATCCGGCCAAATGAAGGTCCTAGCGTCTTCACGAGGCAAAATTCAGCATCTTTGAACTAATTCAAGGGCCGTAACTCCCGTGTTACTAATCCGATTTGGTTGGTTTTCAAACATGTCCAAGAGTTCATTGATAGTAACAATCTGTTATAAAGTTTGGTATTTGGTAAAGATCGGATGAAAAGTGAAGGCCCTATCGTCTTAACGAGGCAAAATACAGCATTTTTAACTAAATCAAGGGCCATTACTCTGGTGTTACCGCTGGTTTTCAAAATCTTCTGAGCTTTCATTGATATGAACAATCGTGTAAAGTTTAAAAAAGATCGGATGAAAAATAAAGGCCCGATCGTGTTAACGAGGCCAAATTATAGTGTATTTCAGAAAAATACAGGGCAATAACTCCGGTGTAAATGGTCTGATCTGGCTGGTTTTCGAACTCGTCCGAGCCTTCATTGATATCAACAATCAGGTAAAGCTTGAAAAAGATCAGATGAAAAATGAAAGCCCTATTGCGTAATGAGACGAAATATAACAATTTTAACTAAATCAAGGGCCATAATTCCAGTGTTACTGGTCCAAACTGGCTGACTTTCAAACTCGTTTGAGCTTTCATTGATTTCAACAATCTGGTAAAGTTTGGAAAAGATCGGATAAAATGAAGGCCCTATGGTGTTAACGAGGCCAAAATGTGACATCACATAAGCTTTCTAATCTTTGGTCTGTAGTGCTAAAAATTGTAAATAAGGAACAATGAGATTGATAAATAAATATTTAATACGTAAGAAAACAAGCTGAAATATGCCCTTCTTTTAAATAGTCAAGGGCAATAACTCTGTAAGGCATTATATAGATTTTTGCTTTTATACTGTCATTTGTATATCATATTATGGTCATCTTATTGAAACAAACCTTCAAATCAAATTTATTAGGTAAAACACTGGAACAACTTACTTATAGTATTCACAAAAATGAGCAGACAGAAAATGTGCCATCACAAGCTTTTCTGGTTTTTGACCAGTAGAACTAAAACTTATTAATAAGGAAAAAAAGAAAACACGAGATTGATAAATAAATATTTAATACATAACTATGACTTAAGTTACTATGTACAAATGGTATGTTAAAATCTTGTGTGAAATCTACATGTTCTATAGGTAATCTCAAAATACCTTATTTTCTGCACAACATTTAAATTTGAACCTCCATGCACTTTAACCAATTTAAAATCATTACAGATTTATTTTGAAATCTACTGAATTATATATCCGTAACAAGTTTAAATATGTTTTAATCAGCAGTCCCGTTAAAATAATCAGTACTGTTTTCTAATAGAACAGTGATGATTCAATGCATGAGTAAACGTATCACCATTCGCAGTTTACAATATTAGGAATCACAGTTTACAACTTATTCACAGTAACAATATCAGCATTCAATGCCAAATTTGTCAAAGTTTCTGAGGATGACTCCTAGTCGTAGATGTACATTTCCCATGGCAATTGTGTGAAGTTTATATCTGTCGGCACCGCTGTATATCAGATCTGGGTTCTTGAGTTGTGGCCCTCCCCCTAGGAAGCTCTGAGACACTTGCTCCCTGTAGCTGCCCGAGGGTCGCCAGGTTGGGCACTCTAGGGTGTGTATGCCTGGGGACGTGGGGATATGACAGAAACCATAACCATACAGTTCATTTCTACCAAAACTGTCCTGATGCCAGACTTGAAAATGTATTTTTGGCCAACCTGAAACAGTCAAAAAATGGGGTGTGTCAACAGATGCTCTTGTAGGAAATTTAATTTCTACAAAAATATAATTGTAGTATCTTCCAGATGAATAAATGTTGTAACACTATTCATGCATTGAATATCACCAAGTTATCAATCTGTTTTCTGTTTATGTTTTTATTTTGGATAAAGCAAAAAAAAAACATCATCGTCATGAAAAGTCCAAGACAATTCTTTTGTAAGCATATGTCCCTTTAATTTTTTATTTTTTTTTATAAAAATGCAATTACTTTGTATACTCGGTCATCTATATACCTTGTAATCCTTTTGTTGCAAAGTGGATATCTATTGGATGTGCAAAGTATGCTGATGTATGATTCTGTGGATTGTCCACTTGTGTTTGTCCTTCTCTCAGGCCAGCCAGCACCTTCCAGGCACCACCTGCAACAATATATGCATACATAAATTACAGATATACTATAAGATATCTATCATAAAATCTACAATACAAGCTGTACAAAATCTCTCCAAAGCTAAGCCCATTGTTTGAGTGTGAAACATTGTGTCCTTGACCGTTGACCTCTTTATTAACTCCATATAAATACAGATAACACTGTGTAAGTTTGTATACTGCGGAGATTCAGTTGGTAGGGGCTAAAGATATAGCCAACTGTCCTTCCAAACAGGAGGTAGATCTTTCCCAATGGGAACTTGAAATAAAAAAAATACCATGTTTTTGAAATGAATGGGAATCCAGAACATGATATTCATTTCCAGTAACCATCCTTGTCATTGTCATTTTTGGCTCATCACTATACCTTATTCCGATATGACCTAAGTATTAAATGGTGGTAAAAAGTAATGACATGTTAGCAAGACTGACTCATGAATATAGCAATCATCTAAGACTGGAATGGAAAAAGAAATGTATAAACGTCATCAACCGTTTATTACAAGTCATCAACCATAAAAGATAGAACACTGATGTTGGTATCAAACTATTGCTGTACTGATTTAACCCTTAACCCACATATATATAATGGACTGTTCTTTCTTTGAATTTAGACAATTCCATTTATGTGACAAAGGGGTGTTTTGGGTTACTCGCAGGCTGATCTGGGTTTACAATGGATGCAAAGGCTATTATAGTCGTGCTTAGCAGGTTAAGGGGTAATATGATAAAATATGAAGATCATTCATTTGGAATTGCTCATCTGCATAAATGGCATGTGAGATATTCATGTGTTTATGCTTTTGACAGAATTTAGATTTAAAACGTTTAAAAAAAATGAGCGACAGTCAAAATCATGGTTTTAGCTCAAGCCGTTCACAAGTTTCGTATTATTTACAGTCCTTTTTTTAATAACAGATGAAATATGTAAATTTAATCACCTGTGTGGATTCCCCATTTACAAAACAGACTTTGTTCTGGGAAGTCAGATGCTCCAACTATTTGTCCAATGATATGTACTTCCGCCATCTGAAAGAAAAGTTAGTATATATTTAAAAAACATTCTCTACTTCCGAGATTCAAACTACCAATAGTGTGAATTACTTGAATGAAAGTAAAATGGTATGTCAGTGATTCACCATCTGAGAAGTAGTACTTTACACGATCAAATGCACCATTTTCTTAGATAACTGTTCAAGAATGGTACATGTATGTAACATATTGCTTAACAAGAGCACAACTTAGTAACTGCTTTAAAGTTGTTATCCCACCAACAACAACAACCAAGTTTTACAACATGTGTACACTGTTTCTCAAACTTCTGATGACGAGGTATATATATAACTTACATATTTTGAGAATACAAATGCAATAAACACAATATAAATGAGGTTAACCAGTCAGACCAAACCCCAAAACTGGAGCGTCAAATTAAGAGTTACTAACTCATAATTCATTTTACGCATATTCAATCGTGTATATTTTAAGAAACCATGAACAAATATATACTTTTAATCGGCACATATACATTATTATATATGACCTGACAGGGATCGACGTTAACTTTACAGCACAGCTTGCCCTACTCTGAAATTTACTGGCCCATGCGATTATGTTGGTTGCCCAATTAGACCCAGTGTTTATTTTATAAGGATATACTGTTTGTACGCTATTGTTACAAACAACATATCACATCACTCTGGTGTTATAGAACAAAAACGCAAAAGAAATAAGGAATATCCAATTGTTTATCAAATGCAAGCGTATTCTGCAGAAGTAACACTAACATCTGGCCATTGAGAGAGTAGTAGCATTATTTGCCTATTGGTCAATTGTAATAGGACTCATTTTGGAACTTAGGGGTATATGTAAATATATAGGTTTAGAAGCGCGTTACTACTGTCTCGCCTCAGAGCTAGCTTTTATGGTCATAACGGTAGAGCGCCCACTTCACATGCAATTGTTCCGAGTTAAAACCCACTGAGTGGCTAATTTTTCCTCGTCCTTTTACATAGGTGCCGCGTGACCAGGATATTTACTGCTGGAGGCTGTTTAGCTGAGGTATCTAGGACTTGGGTTGTGATATATTTGTAGGATGACAAATATCAAGTTAAAGGATGGAGGTATGTAGTAGGACTCAGTTTGGGGTATATGTAAATAGATAGGTTTATAAGCGCGTTATTACTGTAATTAGACCGGAAAAACTACACATAAATATTTAGGCACTCAGCGGGTTTGAACTAGGGACCCCTTCCATGTGAAGCGGACGCTCTACCGATATCGCCATGAAAGCTAGCTCTGCGATGAGACAATAGTAACGTGCTTATAAACCCATCTATTTACATACCCATCTATTTACATACCCCTCAACTGAGTCCTATTACATACCTCTAACTTTTTTATTTCTGATATTTGAAACCTTCAAATATCACACAACACATAAAGACAACAACATATACAATGATCTAGACATCTGGGCATAACCTCATACAATGCCTACCCGGATTCTCCACCAATGTAATCGGACCAGAAAAACTACAGATAAATATTTAGGCACTCAGCGGGACGCTCTACCGATATCGCCATAAAAGCTAGCTTTGTGTCGTGACAGTAGTAATGCGCTTATAAACCTATCTATTTACATACCCTTCACCTGAGTTCTATTACACTACTGTCTCGCCGAGTTCAATTACACTACTGTCTCGCCGCAGTGCTAGCTTTTTATGGTGATAACAGTAGAGTGCCTGTTTCACATGCAATCTTTCCGAGTTCAAACCCGAGTGGTCAATTTTTTTCGTCCATTTACACAATACTTCACAAAATTCTCTGAAACAGTTGTATAAACATACTGTTTAGAATATAACTGCCACAATGATTATAATTGGTCTAATGCTGTACAGGAAGAAAGAAAATTTCGGCCGCCCCAGAAGTAAGACAAGTTCAAACTGGAAATATGGCAAATTTTCAGGATTGTTGCCATTTTTCGTTTAGAATTACCTTAGATAGACACGGTTTGTTTTTCTTATAACAGATTCGGCTCTAACTTTTCCTTACTACATACAAAATAAAAGCTATAAACACTAAAAGATGTCACTAAAAGTCATTTTGTTCTGCATTCTTCATCGAAAAATATTGAAATGCCTCCATATTTGTTTACATGACTGGTTCAATAGTTTTTCCGAGCTACCCTTTTAGAAGTGAAACTTTATCATAACGACAAAAAGCCGTCAAAGGCACGAAAAGGTCAAATATAAAACAAAAGGAAACAGTAATAGCTTATAAAAATGCTAGCTTTAGTTTTAGATAATTATTATTATAAGAGTATCGAAATATTATAGAGGGAGCAATAGATTGTCAAATGGGAATAATTATTACAGTGTTTGAAATGTATTACTGAGGAGTAATCAGGGACTGTAGACCACAGACATATTAATAAGCAGATAGGAAACTTCCTATCTTAACCAATAAAGTAACCAAAATATCACGTGGCACCTTAATTTTCCTTCTATCTCCTCTCTCAATTATTCACTGATTTTGATGAGAATACATTCAAACGATTCATAGTGAATAGCAAAATGGTATTTTAATAATTTATGTTTATTTTGAAAGTAAGAAATTGTATAAAAATATGTTATTAGGTCTGTGTGTAGACGGACCAAAAAATGTCCTGGGGTATTTAAAGGGTATGTTGCACTATTCTGGTAGTTTCATTTAAAAGGGCTAAAGGGTCTTTAAAAACCATGGAAAAAGCTGAAAATATTATCAACATAACTTAAATAATATAGGAGATATGACTTTTTGAAATGTACAAAAAGACTCCAATGGAGGTAGCCATCTTTAAATGATGACGTCATCGCGCCTTTTTCCATATATGGAAAATAGATATACATATAGTGTTTAAAGCAAACAAATGTATTGAATTAGAAATACAAAGTAAAATATTTATACTGTATATGCTCTTTTTACTATTTGCGTGTATTTGCAGTGATATTCTTTGTTTCAAATGATATTCATCAATATGCAATAAATGGTAAAAAGGTCGATTTTTTTCGTCCATTTCCACAATGACGTCATCAGTCCAAGATGGCTGCCTCCGAATGAGAATTTTTGCAAATATTTAAAAGATATCTCCTGTATTTTTTATGATATTTTGATACTTCTTTCAATTTTTTCCATGGTTTTTAAAATCCTTTTAAATGAAGCTAGTTCCAGAATAGTACAACAACCCCTTTAAGATATCTTAATTACGTATTAAATAAATAATAAAATATATAATATGTATTACCAGGACTTTGACAAAGATAAAACATTACCCTTTAGAAACAAACAACAATTACAAGGATAAATAAAAGGCAACGTATATGACATCACAAACATAAAAGGGTTGACAATAGGGTTACACATATTTATGGAACGCCAAATTAACATAAACTCAGTTAATTAAACCTCTCTTCAACTGAATAATCAGAATTAGACCGCTCTTCAATTGAAGTAGACCTCTATTCAAATAATTGAAGAGAGGTTCATTAACTGAGTTTACCTTAATGGCGTTCCATAAATATTGGAATGGTCAGTGGCAAAAAAAGGCCGTTGGTAGTTTAAACAGTTTTTTTAAATATATATACAAACCCCTGGTTTAATCCAGGTTCTATGGTGCAACACATCTCACTTTTACTCTAGTGTCATCCCAAAGAAATCCCCCGCCAGAGCAACAACAGAATAACCCATTAAGGGAACTACAATAAAAGATTGGAGACTCACATCAAGCGTTAACAGTTAATATTGATAAATCTGATATAATGATAATCCAAAAAGCAAGACGTCCAGCCACTGAACCTTCTTTCTGCTTAGACAATCAAAAGCTTGAGGCATGCACAATATAAATACCTAGGATGTATACTCAACTCTACTGGAAACTTCACATCTGCTAAAAAAGAATTGTGTCATAAAGCTACAAAGGCACTGTATAAATTGCAAAGAACATTCTCATTGAGTTCGCCTCCCCCACAACTTTACAACAAACTGTTCGACACACTCATCAAACCTATTGTCTTGTATAACTGCGAAATATGGGGAGCTGATATATTAAATCGAATTATCCAAAATGATGATAAAAAAGCATATGAATTGTCAGAAAACGGCAGGTATGAAAAATTACATAGCAAGTTCTGTAAAACCAATTTACGCATTAAAAGGAACAGTACTAATATCGCATGTCGGTCAGAACTTGGACGATTCCCCCCGACAGTAGACATTAATACCCATGTAATTAAATACTGGGATTACCTCGAAAATTTGCCAAACAACAGAACAATTCTAAGAGATGCCGTTAAGTGTAGCAAAGTTATCATGGACAACAAAACCAATGTTTCTTGGCATGCAAAAATAATAATGGACAAAAATAACATTACTCTAGAACACCAAATTAGAACACGAGAAAACAAATTAGCAAAATCGGAATGCAATAAAATCAAATCGTATCTACAAAACCACTATTTAGATATATATAAAACAAAACTCTCAATCTCTGAAAAGCTCATCTAATATAAACACATTGACAGAAACTACGAAATCGCACTCTACTTAGTAACGGTTAAAAACGAAAATTTCACCCAAGCTTTAACTTAACTAATAATATCGGCCCATAGGCTAGAAATTGAAACTGGGAGATACAACAATAATCTGTAAACTATGCTCTAATGCTGTAGAAGACGAACTTCATTTTTTAACTGCATGTCCATCTCTTAGCTCTAGATGAGATCGAGATATTTTTTACAAAAAAAATATCTGAATCCATATCAGAATGGAATACTCTCGACGATACCACTAAACTCTTCATAATAATCAACCCACCAGAAAAGATAGCAACAACATCCGCTCAATTTTGCTATGAACTTATGAATACAAGAAATAAATGCCTGCCGAGAGCCTGGATTGTACTGTACTCTAAAACAGGTAACATATTTACAAGAGTGTATAATCTTACGCTCTCTATTTTCACCTGTTTAATAATTATTTGTTTGTTTTTGTGTTCAACTTTTGCATTATATGAAACTTAATAGGTATTGTACCATCATTTATTTGTTGAGCAAACCAATCCTGTTTATAATTGTACATGTTATAGACAATAAAATATTTGTATTTGTATTTGTTACAATCCTCTCAGGACTCTGATAGGCGTCATCATAGGGTCCACACTCTGCTGATTATTGCACAATCAAAGAGGAAAACATAGTGGCGAACTGTAAATGGGTCAACCACTAAACATGCAGTGCATTGAAAAATTATAGGATTATAAACTTGATTGTCCATGTCCTTTTCTGTACAATGTTGTCTTTTCGGTCTTAAGGAGAAAGAAGGACCCGTTTAAGTCGGTCTCAACATCCGGTTGACATTGGTGAAGGTAGGTAAAATTAGTCTTATACAACAAATTGTCTGTTAATACATAGTCAGGCTTATTTCATCAGTTGAAAACGAGTTATTTTTGTTTTTGAAAAAAATTCGTGTGTGTGACAAATAAGAACAGGTATGCTGCTGAGTGCAATATGAATAATTAACCAAGGTGCTCCATGTCCTTGAGACTTTATAGAATAATTTTGACGTTTTCTGTCTGTGAGAACAATGTTTTTATTTATCTATACCAGATTTGTTGAATGGATTAATCACTAAAATTCACATTTCCTAATAACCGTAACAGGACTTACCCTTTGTTTTTGAGTTGCAGAGAAACTTTATTAGAAGTAGACCTGTGTGGAGCACTGTGGTACTGTGGATCATTGGTCAAAATGTCGTGGGTCTGATACCCGGACTGGCCATATGTGTTGTGTCCCTGAGCAAGACACTTTATCTGCATTTGCTTAGTACTGCTTCTACCCAGGAAGACATCGAGAGTAATTAAAATAAGTTCAGAGAGCTTTCGTTACAATCAATGTAAAATAAATAAGTTTAAACTAAAACTTAAAAGAGGTGATTTATAGTTCTTCCATCACAGACCTAACAATGTTATTAGGTCTGTGCTTCTGTTCATACAGTCATCAACATAGAATTCTGGAAAAGTTAAACATGTACCAATATTGTGTCATAGTTACATACATATAGTTGCATAGTTGTAAGGCTGTTGACATAAATCTAAATAGCATTTTCTGGATTTTTGCAACTAAGATTGTGTATTTATGTTTAATAATCATTGTATTTAGTACTTTCAGATTTCACTCCTTGACAGATGCTCTGTTACTAAATACTTGTATGACTTTGTCTATTTACAGATTGATGGCCGGAACTGCTCAAGCAACATTGCCACAGAAAACCTTTCTACGAAAGTTTGCATTTTTGAGACGAAAATATTTGGTGTCTGTTGTTTTTGTGACCTTCACGTGCGGATCCATCGCCTTTGACCTGACTAGAGGACCAAAATCAACACCAGCAGTGGTAGCTGACAAGTAGACCTTTGATCTGTAACCTGTGGTCATAAAAAAACAAACAAGGTACATGATGAACTGCTAAATGTTATCCTATAAGGCCAAATAAAATAATAGTTGTGTTTCCGGTTACCCGACCTACCCTAGAAATTCCCGTTGACCCTATGGCTTTTATTGCGCAGTGGTAGCTGACAAGTAGACCTTTGATCTGTAACCTGTGGTCATAAAAAAAACAACAAGGTACATGATGAACTGCTAAATGTTATCCTATAAGGCCAAATAAAATAATAGTTGTGTTTCCGGTTACCCGACCTACCCTAGAAATTCCCGTTGACCCTATGGCTTTTATTGCATTCCAAAAAAAAATAAAAAAATCATGCAGACCCCCGTCTGTAATGGATTCCGTAAAATACCGTCTCCCTGTCAGGCAGGCGCTTGATTGAGTTGATAGATAATTCAGGGTTCTCAATAGACGCGTACACACATGTTTTGACGCATTGAAATTCAATTTGACCCAATTCTGACGCAGCTAATTTACCACCTGTATGACGCGCGTGTATTTGCTTCCAAGCATCAGTCCAATACAAATGAACCTATTTTCGATAGCCCAAACATCACAATAATGAGCACGCGCTGCATAACAGTGATTGACACCTTGGCTGACGTCCTTGATCGCCTCTTGACCAATCAAATTCGCTGCTGTCACAGCTTGTGTGCGGAAATAACCTGTCTATAAATGGTGTCACTGTGTAATCTAATCGCTGCTATTGTGTTAATAATTTAACGATTATCTTTGAGGTTTATGATGCTTTTTGCGGGTGGAGACTATTATGACCTCATTGGATTAACTGTTTAATTGATTGCTACCAGCTTCTGATTGATTACCGGTTAATTAGACCGAACTGAAATAAAACAAATGCTAGCGGTCAAACATATGAAAAATACAAAAATCGGCAAAAAAAAAAATTGACTTTATTTGTGTTTGTTGACGTTGTTTTTTATTTGTGTTTGTTGTTTGTTAATTTTGTTTTACGCACGTTTTAAAGAACAAAGAAATATAATTTTAATGAGGATAATTTAAATATTTATAAATCGGCGAAATGTACATAAACAGCGCGTGTTTTAACCTGGGTTATCGTTCAGTCAAAACTTACCGGACATTACGCATTGTTATATTTTGTGTTGACATACTATTTTTGTGCTGTCGAGTAACGGACTTTATTAATTTATGTATGTTCAAAATTTATGTATGTTCAATACACAAATGGCGCAAAGAAGTATATTTTCATTTATGTCATCGCAGTCAATGAAACGGCTTGTGTGTTGGGGATGCACTGTCTGAGGTAGTCTCATTTATTTGACGTCTTCGGGTGCTTTTTTTTTTTTACATACGGACGTTTATAAGAAGCAGATAATAAGAGAGCTAGTACTATAATAACACCAATAACTTATAATATATAATATCACCAATAACTTATAATTTTAACAGATGTGGACCCCAACTTATTAAACAGCCTTTCATAACTTTGAATCTTTGACATAATGACACATTATTGTAAAATGGAATAGTAGTTTTTTAAGTTCAAATGCATATCCTTGCACACCTTTCTTGGCAATAAAATATTTACATAATTCACAAAAATTAAAGTTATTAAAGGATGTTTTATAAAACAGCGCTTCGATTTGTTTGATTTATATTTGACCTTTGACATTTCAATGTAATGTAATATACATAGTGATATAGAACATGTGTAATATACATAGTGATATAGAACACAAGACGAGGCAGGAATTGTCCGGCACCAGTTTCAGCACCATTTATTAAGGTTATACAAAATATGTCACAAAGTAGGTGATATTAAAGATTTCACCTACCTACCTACCCTATCTTTTTTTTCATTGTAACAGGAAACACAACTATTATTTTATTTGGCCTAACCTTTTATTTTAGAAAATGATCCAGTGTTTGAAATATTACTTTGTATGAGTGCAAAATGCTTAAAAAAGAAAAGTTAACTGTTCACAAAATAACATGTGTACAGGTTCAGAATTATCCGTATACCAGATTTTTCTTTAATGGTGTTAAGGAAACTAACCCACCAAATAATGACAAAATTATACTATAAAACTGTTTATCAAAACTCTGTCCAGGGATTCATATCATATATTAATGTATATGTGCCGATTAAAAGTTCAATTTTGTTAACAGGCTATTAAGATACCCGTGAATGAATATGCGTAAAATGAATTATGAGTTGGTAACTCAATTCATAGCTCCAGATTTGAGGTTTGGCCTGTCTGGTTTATAAAGCCAATTATTTTGCGTCTATAGAACTAGGATTCTCAAAATATGTAAGTTATATATATATATACCTCGTCGTCAGTAGGTTTAGAAACGGTGTACATATTTTGTAAAATTTGGCTGTTGTCGGCGGGATAGCTACTTTAATAAATATTTGGCCATCTTATTTACGGTTTAAAGCTCTACTGGCCAAAGGCCAGCAGGAGTAATGCAATTGGGCATTGTCTGTCGGTGTCGGCATTAGCAGAACTTTCTCTGAATCGCTGGACCAACCTCGTATATAGATGCTTCTGTAAAGAGAAGTACCTTTCAGAAGAAAAAATTAGGTCAGTCAGCTTTTGAAAATGGCCACCATTACTAAAAATAGCCAAAACCTTAAAAAATCTTCAGCTCAGTACCATATGTGTGTGTTAGTGTGTCATTCTAAGGTTAAAAGTCCCTCTGACAACAAATACAGAACGTAATGGTCACAATAGAGTCTGGACTGATCTGTGTGGAATGTGTTGGTTGATTTGGTGCTGCTGTGCTGTGTAGTCGATTCCATTGATTATGTGTAGATGGTGTGTCGCTTTCGCTCTGTGTAGTTGTCGCTGCGGCGGTGAAGTAGTCTGGCGTGGCTGGTGGTGGCTCCTACATCCACTAGGTGGTGCTGTCCTACATCCGCTACTGGTGTATGGTCAGGGTCCTGTTTTTGGGCCACCACGCCCACGCAACTTGCGTCCCCGGAGGCTATAGCAACTATCGTAGTATAGTTCTATACTTCTACAGGCAAGAAGGTTGATGACTCCTTCGCTCCGTGTACAACGCCAGACTTCCCCACTTTTGTAGTTGTTCCTGTCGATGTTCACCTTCACTCTCAGTCACTCAGCAATCATTCCGTGGCTATTAGGCCGGGACCCAACTTCTCGTATCGTGCAAAAAAACACTTTTGGTTTACCCGGAAAGATATACTCGTGATTTTTTGCATATCAATAGCAGAAACTGTACTCTATACGAAACCACTGTATGGATTAATGGTATTCTTTGCATTTCGTAACACCAACGCATTTTCTACAGAAGCCCATAAGTGTAAAGAAAATATTGATGTTCAAAGAAAAAATGTGTACAAGTTGATATTTTAGCGATATTATTACATATATAAGACATAAGCACGCCTGATTATATTCTGTTTATGCCGAATGTAATTTTCAATTATTTTTTTAAAATCAAAAGCGGTTTAAGGATTGATGATGGCGGGCAGATGGGTGGAGGGAGGGACGGGCATCCACCTTTTGGCTAAAGCTTTCATGCACGTTGTTAAGATCTTCTGTGAATTGTTTTTGGTTAAAACCAACTTTACTGTGAAGTGTTATATCGTTAAGATGCCACTTTCTTACGAGCAAGGCCGATTTTCTCCTTTTCAGAATAGTGTTATGACCCCTGAGTTACTTAACAAAAATGCACATTTTGGGTAAAGCTTAGGTGCAAGGTTTCGATAACTTCTTTATCTTATTTTGGATTTTAACTAAAATTGCTGTGATGCCTTATATCAAACAGACATCACTTCCTTACGATCTATGTGTACCTTTGCCTTTTATAAATAGAGTTATGGCCCCTGATTATCTACCAAAATACATGTTTGTGTTGAGTTTATGTTAATTAATCAAGTTTTGTTGAAAATTAAACAACATTTTGGATGGAAATTTTATATACAAATAGGATACCAGTATATGTTAATAATATTTATGATACATCAAATTGTTTTGCCATTTTGGAATAGAGGTCAGTGCTCAAGAAATAGGATAGCCCGACGCCCGGGGCTCCTCGAAATCCATTCCGGGCCTGTCTCATTTTGCAGACGAGGAGCCCGTCGGGCCTGTCTAAAAATAAAAAATAAATAAAAAAAATCCCCAAAAAATCAGTTTTACTGGATCTCAAGCTCAAGTTCCTCAAGACAAAATACTCGCATGTGTATTGTGAACTGTGAAAACACTTGCAATAAAGTAATTAAAATGTGTTATACACACATTGAAACAATAAGAAGTTTGAATATTTTGCCTGGCTTCGTGTCGGCAGTTTGTCACAACTTTGAGGTCGACAATTGTTGACATAAAACTCATTATTCTGCTATTAGGGTTGTGTTTTCTTTCCTTTGTGATAAGAAATACCGTTTTTGTCATTAAAAACACACTAATGCATGAAAAAAAATCATTATTGATGGTATTTCGATTGAATGTTTGTGAAATGTTCGGGCCGTGAAAGTGCGGTGTCATAGTAGTTCGGATGGTACATAATTTCGGATATATTATTATTATTTTTTTTTTACATAATCAAATAAGAAAAACTGTCCTTTACAAATACATGTTGATGGAAAGAAAATATACTGTATATGTATAAATACAGGTATAAAGTATATTTCTATTCATTATTTAAGGTGTAAGGAGTTCCTGGAATCCTACTTTTAAATGAATTCTAGTCTATGCTCCTAATTCTTTACTTGAAAAAAGTGGTGACAAAAAGAAAAAATATAGCCAGAGGACGCTCTGATAGTCTCATAAAACCTGATTAAAAATTTGGCTCCAAGTTTAGCTCCAGTTTCACCAAGTCGGCTCTGATTATTATCGTTTGGCAAAAGTGCTAGTACTCTCCTTTGCATTGGTTATAAATTACTATGTAATATTCTATTCTAACATATTTTAAACGAAATGGTAAATAAGTCCGCTGACCAGGGAGCATAAAGTGGTAGCAAAAAGAAAAATATAGTCAGAGGAGGTTCTGAGCTTGATTAATACATACGTAACAAAATTAATGTGTGCTATAAAAGTGAATAAAGACACATTTCCAATAAGAACAAAATATTGGACCTTTCCATTTTAAATCAGGGCCTGTCCATTTCAAATCAGGGCCTGTCCATTTCAAATCGGGGCCTGTCCATTTTCAGAATCAACAAGCCCTGGGCCTGTCTCTTAAAATTATTTTCTTTGAGCACTGGAGGTATGGCCCCTAATTTACTTAGAAAATATAATTATTGCAACAACTATCTTTAATTGTTTAGGGTTTAAACCATATCGTTTAGTGTGAAGTCTTAATAACATTAACATACTGGCAGATATTTAGAATCCGTTCGATGGTAGTTTTTAGATTTATTAATACAGTTATGGACCTTTAATTTACCTTGAAAATAGAATAATTGTTACTGCAATTACTGTCTTATCAAATTGTAAACTTCCAAATTGGTTCACTATTTTGTCACAGTCGTATGGTTGTATTTATCAGGAAAATAACGGGATTTTTATTGACTATTTTCGTTGGAAGGCGATTGAGCGACATCATTGTTTGGGGTATGACTGATTTATTTGAAATTTGCGCTTTTGTTACATATGATCATTAACTGTCCAACCAACATTGGTGTTTCTGTGACCTTGAGTTTCAATTCTAGGTTCTGATTGATTGGACAGGCAACTTCTGGTTAAGAAGTCTGTCAACGTTTCTCAAACACATCATGAACTTGAATATTTTCCTACGGTTTGTATCGCCTTGATCCATGGGACGCAATATATTAAATAGTGTAATAGAATCATGTTTACAGTTTAAAACTATAAGTATCACTAAATGTGATCCATATCCTATTTCGAGTCAGAAACAAATTATGGTATAAAATTCGAGAAGGAAATATAGCATTCACAGAACACAGTCAGTCAACCAAACACACATATTTGAAACAAACACCAATCTCAAGGATAGAAAAGAGCAAAGAAATGGCAAACTCAAACGGTTGAAATATGGGTACCTCTTTGGAATGGTCAGTGACAATATGGGTACCTCCTTGGAATGGTCAGTGACATAAAGGCTGCTGGGGTTAAACCAGGTTCTGGAGTGCACCATACCTCACTCTTACCCTATTTTCATTCCAATACAATTCGACCAACCAGGCTATAACCCCTTACACACTAGGAAGTATTAATAGCAATTAGTAGGCAATATTAGTATAACACAAAATGATCATGTATATATGAATAGAAATTCCCAGAAAGCCACAAAGCAAGTACTTGTCAGAAGCCAGGACAAAAAAATAATGATGACGATAAGACAATATTAAAGTCAAAAATTAGGCGTTACCATCCCTTGCCCTATTTAGGTAGAAGCACATGCACTCATTGCGATATATAGTATAGAAGGATACAGATAGAGAGCAGAAGAAGGCCCTTTACTATATACATATACTATAACTATATTCTCTCTAGCCTTCTATACTATATATCGTAATAAATGCCTAGAGTAGAAGTCATCATAGGGTTCAAAATCTGTCGGGTCATCGCAACATTAATTGTACATTGTGGCGAACTGTAAATGGGTTAACATCTAAACATGCAGTGCATTGCACAATGATAGGGCATATCCTATTTGGTTATGTTTGTTAACAAGTTTGTGATAATGACCAGTAATCTTAAAAAGTCTGTACATATAGTCACCATAGTATTCACGTTGTGACAGACCTTGTAGCAGAAGAGTTCCAACTATGTACGGGATTCCTAATTTACTAAAACAGCCTAATAAAGCGCACTTTCTTCCTATTTCTAGTGTCTGCACCACTACAGACATCTCCAAAGGTATAACGTCCTGTCTTACTGCTGCTGTAGATCACGTAACACAATATTGTGCTAAAGCTTATGTTAACTCTTGCATTAATATATTTTGGTCGTTATTACTTTCTTGAAAAAGAATGCAGTAAACGTCACGCAAACCTTTTCAAATATAAGCTTATTGCTCTTATTCAATATTTATTTTAGTGAATAAACACTAATGTTTGCTCAGCATTATGCTGCGGTAGAATAAAATGTATTCTTTGGCATATCACTCCACCATTAAAACAATCAAAATGGACTCTACCATTGCGTTTTCCAGTTGCAGTATAGCGTTTGTTCTTACCATCACTTTCTAAAATTTCATAGCTTTTAACAGCCTACCTAAAATAAAAATACTCACCTAAATTCATCAAAATGTCCAAAGTAAGCAGAGTTCCGTTCGATTGTTTACCACTCAGCATCACCCATGGCATTAGTGGTGTCAGGTCGCGGAGATGATTTCTGATAATCATTTTGATATTTTAGCTATGGTCATGTGACAAATTATGACGTAATCGCAGACTATTTTCTAAGAGTCACATGGTGATCCTGGTAAAGATTGGGTAATGATCACTGTTAAAAGGCTTATCAAGAAGGTTGTCACCTTATTATTTTGCAACGCACTGCATGTTTAGTGGTTGACCCATTTACAGTTCACCGCTTTGCTTTCCACTTCATTGTGCGATCGCCGGAAAGATTGTGGACCTATGATGACGTCTACCTAAATCCTGAAAGAACGGTAACGTTCGATGGTTGTCTTTAATATTGTCTAGTCGTGCCCTTAACAGTGTCAATATTGAAATGATCTCTCTTGTCATAGAGTTTGCTTATTATTTCTCAGTTTCAATCGCGAGATGAAAATCAAGTAAAGAAGATATAGCAACTATGAGAAATATTAGCTTTTTTGAGGTGAAGTTCTTTGGAAAGAAAGTATATGTAGTAAAGAAAATAAAGGGTTGTAATTGTCCAAAATATCATCCATATACAAAGAGGTATAATAAAAGGCTTCGATTACATCTGCCTAAGCGGTAAAAGACTAAAAATGAAACCTCTAACATAACAAAACAAAAACAAATCTGCAACAAGAGTTGCACATTTCGTTCTCATTTGGGATATCAAGAATTTGTCTATAAACAGTAGTGTCATCCTTAACTAGTTCCATATGTGTAAAAAATATTATCTTATATGAATATAAATGTACGTGACAAGTCCACATGGTGTAATTGTCCAAAACCCTTCAACTAAATATTAGTGAGAATCAGAACTCGTTTACTGAAGTTGCTGTGTACTCAAATTTAAATATTTGCAAACATCAAGGGCGATAACTTTGTAAACCACTCCTCAATTGTTCTCATTGTCAAACAAAACCGAGACGTTAATAATATTACCCTAAAAAGCATCGAATATCAAATGCTATTTATTTCAATCGCCGTGAAAACAATTACGCTCCTTAGTCAGAGGACGATATCCTCTTTGTTCAATTAGAATTTTACACAGTAATTGATGATATTTCAAAGGAAAGTAGGAAACAATCAGACGATCGCATTTTTAGACAATTTAGAGCAATAACTTGATACTCGTCTAACCTGTCTGAAATCCGTTTGATATAAAGTTACACGCCAAACTGTGTGAAAATCGAACCAATCTATTTAATTTATTGTGTACGAAAGCTGAAATTTGCAATAATCAAGGACAATAACTCAGTAAGGCAGGTGTCAGTTCTGCTCATTGTCATCTTGTCAAAGTTCATATTCATATAAAGTCTCACGCTAAATAATGTGAAGATCGGAATCCGTTTACTAAAGTAATGTGTGTACTCAAGCTAAAATATGCCTATTCTTTCAATAACCAAGGGTAATAACTCTTTAAAAGCAAGTGTCAGTTTTACTCAGTATTGAACTTGTCAAAGGCCTTGTAGGTATCAGGCCTAACACCATACAACATTTAATGGAAATCGGAAACCGTTTACTGCAGTTATTGTGAACACAAGTAATTTGCATTATCCCTGGCACAGGACAAAACAAAATTCATGAAAGGTCTATAACTCTTGTTAAAATTAGTACGGTGTAACATAATCAGGTCTTGATTCTGTAGTTTGATATTTCATATACACATATAGGTTTCAAATACTGGAACTGTATTTGCCTAAAAGGACGTTTGCAAATTTCTTTATTTTCCTTTGACTGTTTATTCAGCGATTTTCATATATTGGCTTGGTACGAATGGGTTACCGTAGAAATCGCGATGCTGTTACGAAATGCAAAGTATGCCAGAAGTCCATACAGTGGTTTCATATGTACAAGACCCCCATCTGTTAATATTTAAAAAATCAGGAGTATATCTTTCCGGGTAAACGTTTTCGTTTTTTTCAGGCTTGGGTCCCCGCCTAATACTACAAGTAAGACCAGATCCGCAATCCCATCTGTCTGTGATCTGTGGGATATGCTGGCAAGGGTCGACCCAGTAGGTCACCCTACATGATTGCTGATAGTTCCCACTCAGCGACGTGCACATGGTGAAGATAGCAGGTGCACAGTACCATAGATTTTGACAGTTCTCTTTATGGCCCATTTATATGGCGGGACATAAAGTGTTGCCCCTTGTCCATCCTTATGAATGTCATACTTTGTCCACATGCACATTTTTCAGAAACAAATTAGGTCAGTCAAGACTTTCAAAATGACCACTGTTATTAAAAATAGCCAAAACATTAAAAAAATCTTCTTCGTCATGGTGTCATAAAATTTTAACAATTCTGTTTTTGGAACTGATCGCTAGGTAATAAATGATCAAGTTTGTGTCTTAATAAGACTCTTATTTCTCAGGGGTCAAAATGCCCCGGAGGACCGAGGTCCACAGTTTGTTTGTAGAGATTTCACGTTTTACATTTACTTCTATTTGGTAAAGTTATTGTTTTTAGCCAAAAGCCAGCAGATTCGGTCAGCAGAGCTTATGGGATGGCGAGTTGAGAGTCGTCATTAACTTGCTAACACTCTAGCACTTTCATTTTGTATTTGACCTTTACCAATTAATATCAATGAAAGCTCGGGACAAGTTTGAAAACCAGGTAGATCGGACTAGCAACACCGGAGCTTGGACGAGTCTAAAACGAGACATCACCTGGAGACATATTTGATAAATCTCCTTTTCTGAAACCACAAGAGCTAGGGCTGTCATGAATTGCATGTAACATAAGCTTACCATCCTTTACCTACCAATTTTGTTCAAATTGTGACCCTAGGGTTAAAATTTCCCCTGTTTTCCAAAGTTAGTTTAATATTTGTAAAGGGGAAAACTTTCAAAATCCTGAAACCACAAACCACTTTCATTTTGTATTTGACCTTTACCAAACTTTGTCAGTGTTTTAATATCAATGAAAGCTCGGACAAGTTTGAAAACCAGGTAGATCGGACTAGCAACACCGGAGCTTGGACGAGTCTAAAACGAGACATCACCTGGAGACATATTTGATAAATCTCCTTTTCTGAAACCACAAGAGCTAGGGCTGTCATGAATTGCATGTAACATAAGCTTACCATCCTCTTTCTACCTACCAATTTTGTTCAAATAGTGACCATAGGGTTAAAATTGCCCCTGTTTTCCAAAGTTAGTTTAATATTTGTAAAGGGGAAAACTTTCAAAATCCTGAAACCACAAAGCATGCGACTTGTACAAATGGTGAACCTATACGGTAGAGCGGTCACAGTTCCTTGTGGGCAATTCATGTAATCCATGCAAGTTTCATTCTTTTCAAAATAATAATATTTACTTCTAACTTTTAAAGAGACAAACAATAAAATAAAACATTTCACAATACTTATTTACTTTCAGATGAAGACTGGATTGAGATTCATGTTTCAGGCCAAGTTCAAGAACTTTTATTTTGGTCTGGTAGGGATGTTTGGAGCCTATCATCTTGGTCACTATATTCAGAAAGAATGGAACAAGGAGGCCTATGCCATGAGGGGGCGCAGCATGTTGTTTCGTAAAGACCATGAAAAAATTAAGGCATCTGGTGAAAAACGAGAGTTGTGGGTATAGTCTTGTGGTAGCTCAAATAAACAGTAGTAAAATCAAGTTTGTATTTGTGGTATGTTGTTAAATAAATATTAAAATATTTTTTTGTATTTAGTAGATTTGTATTGCCCTCCATGTTGTCAATATCTTCTTCAAATCAGGTCTGCAGTCAACCCTTTTTATGCCCTCCGAAGTATTCGCACCATATAGTATTGTTTTGTATGGCCTAACGGACAGACGATGTGTCTGTCCGTTGGCTATACAAAACAATCAGGTCTCAGCTATAGCTATGCAAGTACTGAAAGAATTTCATGAAACTTCACACAAATATTAATCACAAGGATATGTGTCATGCATGTGAATCAGGTCCATGCCTCAAACGTCAAGGTCACACTGAGGTCAAAGGACAAATGAGTCGTGTCTCAGCCATAACTTTGAAAGAGCTGTTGAGAATTTCTGGAAGTTTCACACAAATGGTAGTCACATTGAGAAGGTGTGTTGCGCACATGAATCGGGTCCAGGCATCAATACTTGGCGGTCAGTTGTCATATGAGTCAAATTCGTGTCTCGGCCATAACTTTGAAAGTACTAAAGGAAATTTCATGCAGTTAATCACAATAAGAAGGTGTCATCTGAAGAATCAGGTCCATAATTCGAATTTCCAGGTCACACTTGGAGGTCAAATGAGGCAAATTTATGCCTTTGTCATAACTGAAAATACTGAAAGGAATTTCACACAACTTCACACAAGTGTCAATCACAATGAGATGGTGTGTCACGCACAAGAATCAGGTCCATACCTCAAAGGTGAAGGTCTCGCTTGGAGGTTAAGTTCTTGTCTCAGCCATTACTTCGAATGTACCGAAAGGACTTTCATGAAACTTTACACAAATACAATCAGACAGTGTGTCACGCTTAAAGATCAAACACATCAAAATGGTTTCTTCACCATAACTTAAAATAGCTTAGGGAATTCCATCCAACTACACACAATGTTAGCAAGATATGCGTGTAATTCATTCTACCTTCCATTACCATTGTGTTTTACCTGCACCGTAGCTTTTTAATAATGTGGTATTACTATCATAAAACCTTAGGGGACATTATTTTGTTACTTGTGATATTTCTTGTTGTTTCCAGAGCAAACAAAAAAAACACTTAAGAGCTCCGAGTGAAGCTCCGAGCTTTTGTGATGGCCTGCTGGGTAAAGCTCCGAGCTTTTGTGATGGCATGTTGTCTGACGTCTGGCAAATTTGAGGTTGTTTTAGTAAAAACAGATGTCTGCCCCAAAGGGCCATAAATCTGCACAAAATCATTCCATTGAAACACAACGATGATATGTGCAACTAGGCTTGGCAATGATCATCTCTACCCACTTTCGTTAAAATGTGCAAGGGGATCAAGAGAACTAGTCCGGACAAATTTGTGTATTAAAGGGCCAGAACTCTGCCAAAAATCATTCAACCAGAAAATGACGATGACATATGCAACTAGGCTTGGTACTGCTGATCCCCGCCAAGTTTCTTTGAAATCCGGCCAGGGATTCAGGAGATTTAGCCCAGACAAAGTTTGTGTATTAAAGTTTTAAAAGGCCATAACACTGCTAAAATCATTCAACCGGAACACGGCGACGATATGAGCAACTTGGCTTGGTACTGATCATCCTTGCCAAGTTTCGTTGAGTCTGGCCAGGGTTTCAGGAGATCTAGTGCGGACAAATTTCTTTATTAAAACTTATAAAGGGTCATAACTCTGCTAAAAATCATTCAACTGGCGACGATACACACTACTAGGCTTGGGACTGATCATTCCTGCATTTTTTTTTTAAATCTGACCAGCTGTTCAGGAGAACTAGTCCGGACAAAGTTTTTGACATACAGATGACAGACAGCACAGAAAAAAAATCCGGTTTCCAATTTCCCCCAAATATTACAAAGGGGTGAAAAAGCCATTACTACTCGACTGTCTTCACATAATGGCAAGTAATCATACCAAATATAAAAATAATCCCTTGAAAAAAGCAAACACAATGTATTGTCAGTTGTCACCACCAAAGCGGTTGTACAAAGTGGAAAAGGGCCGTAAAAGTTATCCAAAACTGAGAATATATCATCGTGATAAATCATCCTACCAAACATAGAAATATTCTGACTAGATGCATACATGAAATTGCGGAAGGATGGATGCATTAACGCATATTATTTCATATCGGGTCGAATTGAGGAAATGGTGATGAGCAAAAAAATTATAACGGAGATGAAGAAGATCACTGGGAATGAATATCACGTTTCTAAAATATCCACATTCAATTCAAAACTAAGTATCAGTTTCCAGTCCACATTGGGGGAGTTCTGCCTCCGGTTGTGATAACAGTCGAGGGATAATTAATGTGACACTGGAAAACAAAGAAATTACATCAGATTTGTTCAGTTATTTTTTTTTTATTTTATGAAAAAAAAAAAGCTTGATATAGTACACAAGTACAGAATCTTGTCTGTCCAAGCTATATATTCTCAAATAAGAACATGCTAACGAACTATGATGAAAAATCACTCAAAGAAGCGTTCAACAGCTTATATTGGCATGTATGAATAAGCATGTGGAATGATCAACAACATGATTAACACTGATAGTTTCTATTTGGAATAGTTTATCATATACAAAGGAGAGATTCTGAAATGATTTTTGTTACAATCCGTAAACCCATGACGGAGTTAAATCGAGTTTTGTATATCCGGTTTAAATATGCTTAGCAAAACAATGTTATGCAAGCACTATTGTTCGGGGTACTTGTTTCAGCCAGGGTTTTTTGGAATAATAAGACAAAATTGAAATAGGACCTAATGAAATGTATATCAGTGAATCGGACATTTCAGTGGTAAATAAAAATACCTGACTTTTAAAAATCGGTTGAGAAATAAAATTTTTCACATCCAAAAATTGTTTTTGATAGTGCATTAATACAAAACTTTTTTTTAGAATTTTTATCCAAAAATACTTTAATGTGTTGGATAAATGTAAATTAAAACACTCTAAAAGTTTTATAGCAAAACATTAGGGCTAACTGAAGTTATTTGAGATTTCGGCCTGCACAAGGAACATGTGGGGGGGGGGGGGGGGGGGGGGGGGGGGGGGGGGGGGGGGGGGGGGGGGGGGGGAAAGCCCCACCAAAATGCATTTTTGGCTGTAAAATATATATTTCTCAACCGATTTTGAAAATTAATGTATTTTTATTTACCACTAAAAATTCCAGTTCTAATGATATATAACTTATGAATGTATTTATAAAATTGCTCATGTTTATGCCGAAAAAACCTGAAACAAGCGCCCCAAACAATAGCACATTTATTACTATTTGACAATCCTTTAATACTGGTACATTATTATAAATCAGTAATAAATAGTGCGAGATCATGACATAATGCATATATACATGTAAACAAACATGTAATATGAACATCTACCTTCAACCATAAACAGATCAAACCAACAGCACATTAACAACTATTTCATTGCCACACTTGTTCACAAATAAGTACTCGATATATATAACAAAACAATATCACCTCTGATCTGTTGACAAATATAACAGCCTTATAATATCTTTTATTAAATAATGCCTCTATATTATCTGGCAGTTATTTTATATTGAACCCCAAAAGATCGCACAACTTTTTAAAAAAAAAATAAAAAAATTCTCAGTTGAAAATGTTTACATGGAACAGCTTCAAACATCTAAATATATTGGGTTATGCTTACGAAAATAGTATGTGTAATTTGTACATTCAAAATGGTGGTGCGTTTCTTTGGCTGTCAGAATATATATATCATATGTAACATTTTAACTTTGGCATAAATGATGCATAATACAGGATGCAAGATGACAAACCCCGAGTGTTATTATCTATCACTCGTGCATTAACCCTTAACACGCTAAGCACAACTACAATAGCCTTTGCGTCCATTGTAAACCCAGATCAGCCTGCAATCAGGGGTTCCCCCAAAACACCCCTTTGTCACATAAATGGAATGGTCTTAATTCAAAGAAAGAACAGTCCATTATATATATGTAGCTGGGTAATGGTTAATACTATATACACCAATAGTGCTAGTCGGTGTATCTTTAAAGAGGGTTCAGCAGGCTTTTTGTTGGGTACAGGGGCATGACATATATTCTAAAGGTCCTGAACTTAATGGGAATTCTTTTTTGCACAGTAATGTGAGCTATGCTAGGTTACGCACCAGGGTTAATTTAAGAGATAACCGTGTTAAGATTTTCAATCTGGGACAGTATGTGAGTGGTTTTACAGTCTGAGAATTTCGTTTTATGGCGACACGGTACCGGAGCCGTAAAACGGAATTAGAGACCGTAACACCAACCACATGCCGTCCCAGATTGAAAATCTTAGCATGGTTATCTCAATTCTAATGCTTTTCCATTTAATGTCAGAAATATAAAGTAAAATTATTTTTCAAAGAAAACTCGAATTCATCGGTAACGGCATTTTGTTGAGGTCATCTAATGAAGTCTCTTATGTGACGCTATGTCACGTAATTTTCAAACGGTAAGTCGTGGGTTATACGGTCGCAAATTTGTGGCGTAAGCCAGAGGAGTAACACGTTACATTAAAGTTGCATTAGAATTAACCATTTTATGCTCAATTCCATCCTAAATCTATGGGAATTCAAGACCTGAATAACATATTTAGATTGATTTATCATAAATTGAAACATTTTAAAACTTATATAGAAATGTGAAATATTTTAAACACACATATTTGCTGCATACATAGATGCCTAGCTTGTGGCAACCAGGATAACAATACTTGTTCAAATTGTAAAACTTGTTTTATAATGGTATGAAGTGGGGCTTTCTATGGTAAACTGCGGAATGGAAAGCTTGATCTTTATAGAAGGGGGAGATATAAAGTCACACGCTGAAATAAACAATGACAGTTGCATGACATCATTGTGTAAATAAACATGCAAAACATTAGTAGTTTGCGACGTCAACGCGTAGAATGTAAATGATATACAAGAAAAAATCATGGGTATCCGGTTCAGACAGGGAAATTCCAACCCTCGGTATAACTGTTTAATAGGAACCTCAGCGGAGGAGCCTCGGT
>JAWPHD010015687.1:0-53882 GCA_037043455.1 Cyrtodaria siliqua | reverse complement strand
CAGCTGAAATTTATGCTTTTAAGCACGGCCTAGGGCCGAAAGGGTATTCTTACGGTATTCTTACTGTATTCAATACCGTTTGTTATGGTTAGGGCCACCTAACGAAGGATATAGTCTCTTCTGAAGGTCTCTGCTAGTATAAAATCCAGACTAGTTGTCTGGAGGGAAGCTAAATAAGACTTCTTTCTATGGTATGGGAAGAGGACTTAGGTTTATGTGTTGGTACTCACATGTAAGGGAAGTTTCTGTCATGGGTCACAATTATCTGTTATTATAATTTCTTACGTGTTGTATAATCACAGATTAAATAGAATAGAATAGAATATTTTTATTGTAATATTCATAACAATGTGAACATGACATTGAACTAACAGGTAATCAAATCATATGATAGCAATTAAGAAATAAAGATAAAACATATGGATTACCTGTCAGGAGGGCCGAATGGTCTAATGCGCCAGACTCAAGGTTATACCTTCATAAACGAGTGTTCTGGTCCACGACCTTACACGTGGTTTCAGATCCCACTTCTGACACATACTTTTAACATACTAGTAAAATGTGTCAGAGACACTTTCCTTGTTCTTCCTTTTCAGTGTGGTGTCAGAAACACTTACCATCAATAGGACTGAGACCTCTTTAGGAAATCATACTTTCCTAGACGGTGCTCCCTACTGGGAAAGGCCTTTTTAATTCATAGGGAAGTCATATCTTCCTACTGACAGGGCGCTCTATACAGGCCATCTACATCAGAGAAGGTAAATTATCGAAGTCTTATCTCTGATTCTGATTAATAGCAGGCCTGGTGGTATTCTATTCTCAAATAGAATTCATTCTTTTGTCGAACAGAATTACCCTTTTTTCAAAGTTGTTGCAACATTTGTAAACACTTCTTAAGCATTGTCTACCTATGTTCTCGATTTTAGAAACTTATTTAATGCTTTTATATCTTTGAATATCTCGGCGTTTACAAAAAGCGTTAAGAGTATTCAATTTAAAGTATTTCCTCTCATGGTTTGCTTTATAACCACTACAGGAATCTGATACTTGTCTTAAACTAAAGATTCTTAGTGAATCACTTTGTTTCTTTTCTGTCCTTACGGACTTAACTACAGAACTTGTTTTGCAGGTAACCTCGATAGAAGTCGATACCTGCTGTCGAGTTCCGTCACAAGAATATCAAGGATGATGTAAGTGACTACGGCTTCTCCGTCATACTCTAATGATTAGGGTAAGAATTCATGGCCTTCGCCATAACGTGCATAGGTTTCAGCGTTAATTGTAGCCACAGTCTTAAGAAGTAAATCAGTTTATTTCTTTCTGTATAGGGTTTTCCTTATCAGGACACCTAATTCAACTTGTCCTATCGCCTTGTTGAGTACTGTTTGTGGCAGGACTAAGATGATTATTGCCAGTCTATGGATTATGCTCATCAGACTTGCAGGTATATGAGCATTTATTTTATTTAGCGCCGGTAGTACTTATATCAAGGGGTGTCATTAAGAGGTAGGCGGTTAATTCGCCCTGCTACTTAAACCTTTCTACCAGGCTAATATGAATACTTTTACTAATATTGTATACTAGTATCTATCTAATACCCGGCTACTTTGCTCTGTGTGCCTCTAATTTGAAAAGTTAATGATATCTATGTACATGTATATCACCACCTTTTTTTGAGGTAAGTTATATAAAATTAATTACAGTGGCAGATGCTGTTTTATTCATTTGCACATGCAGTTGCTGGCTGAGTCTTCCTTTTGCTGGTAAGTTGATATGGGGGACTTCCGTGGCTGAGTGGTTAGTCTCTTACTTGATATCACTGCCACTCACCTCTGTTTTTATGATGGTGTCCCGGTTAGCTCAGTTGATAGAGCTTTCGCCCTGTAAGGGAGGAGTCCGGTTTTACGTGTCCCATACCAGCCACAAAGACAACTGGCATCTTGTTGTTTTTTTTTGTTTTTTTTTTGTGGATATTATGATATACCTTATATTTCATTGGTTTGTGTTTCACTTGTGAAATATCGACAGACATAATGCCGCTGTTGACCTTTTGTCGTCTCTGTTTTAGCGCATTATGTTTTTGCTGCTTAAGTATCAAGGTTAGAGTACATAATAAGTTATTAATAGAATCATTTTTGGTTTGTCGTGAATATAAGGATTTTCTTATTAGAAAAACTTAATTTCACCAGAGCCTTAGCATGAGTGTATTATGCGTGTTTTCTCACTGATACACCTGTGGGGTTTTGGGATTACCCTAGGGTTGATTAAGGTCTCCTTCCTGTACCGCTTAAATCTCCACGGGGTACCTCCAGAGCCGGAGCTGCAAAGCGAAGGCGACGGTACTAATGAGCGGGCAGCCAAGCACGGGCTGCTCTCCGCCCCCGGTTTACACCTGTTAGGCAGTTTCAGTAAGTTCGGAGTAATCGGCTTCAAAGCCGCTATCCTCAACCCTAAGTGGGTTTGTTCGCGGTTCCTCTGACTAAGCCCTTGTCTGATGGAGTTCTTCGTCATTCATCTCTTACCTCTGGGGTTGCGTTCCTTGTGTAGCTTATTAGATGCGGTTGCAGGACATAACACTCCTTTTCTTGCAGCTAAGATCATTGTCCAGTTTCTAGATTCCTTACCCCTCCCACTTCTCCATACAGTCATACAGTTAATGGGCTGTAGTGCCAGGGTTCGTTCTCCATTAGCCCTAGGGGTACTGATGATAGTTGGCGTATTTGTTTTTCATACCCCCTCCTGTTTAATATTGCTAGAACCAGGATACATTCTCCTTGTTTTCTATCAGTTTAGAGAGTAGGTCTATCAGTATGAGTAAGTTCCTAACATTATGGTAGGCTATACTATTGTTAGACCCGGCTTCTAATCCGTACATTAATTATGCCATAAGAGCCGGACTTCTCTTTTTGAAGTCTTTCCTTCAGGCAGTTTGAGATACATCTGGCATCTATTTATTTATTGGTTCTATATGCCACATTCGTATGGAAACACAGTTTCTTTTCGGCTAGATCTTTTACTAGAACACAGATTTGCGGGTGAATGTGTGGTGCACAACCACATTCAAGGTGACATTCTGCCTTGGTCAGAACAAGGGGGGGGGGTGCGTGCCCATACACAGCCACATTCAAGGGGACATTCTGCCGTGGTCTAGGGGTTTTCGTAGAGCTGCCCTAAATGCATGTCTAAGGATCTCTCAGTTTGGCTTAGAGGGCCACATGGTAGGTTTGTTCACTAACTAGGTGTGTTGCCCTGAATAAATAAATTCTTTTATTATTTACGCCTGGTTTATTTACGCCTGGCTCTATTTACGCCTGGTTTTATTTATGCCTGGTTTTTGACCAGACGGACTCAATTACATATTACGCCTCATTTTACGCCTGGTTTCTACATTCTTATCAAAACCACCTGTACGCCTGGTCACCATCAAAATTACGCCTGGTTTAGTTATCAATATTACGCCTGCTTTACGGGCGTCGCAGTTCGTACGGGCAGCACTTCTGTCCATCTTGATTTCTTCCCTAAGCGGGGTTTATATCAGGTTTTACAGTCTACCTCTGCCACTGATTCATTCGGAATCAGTATGCAACCTCACGTTTGTCGATTCAAACTACATCTTCAGACTTCAGTTTCTGTAATAGTTGCTCACACAATTGTACCTCTAGGAGGTCCTTCACTGGGCTACTCTGAGGTCACAGAGGTTTAGCTGGTTAGAATAAGTGTAACGCATTGTTTGTTTACACTCCCACCGCAGTCGGAGTTGGGTTTTTTCTTGTTTCCCACTTTGAGCTTATATCACTCCCCTTCTTAGTTTAGAATACTTAGAAGTTAAAGTGGCTCTTTTTGGCCTGTTTGACTTCTGTTCTCCGGCCCTCCTTTGAACTTTTCGGTTAATCTTAGATAGACTACCCTTTAGACTATCTTCTTTTAGCCTTGTGGCTCAGATTTAGTGAGCCCATTCTAGGAACTGAAGTGTCATCAGGCTCATGCTACTAAAGGGATCTCGTTTAAACCCCTTCTGGGGATATTCCAGTAACAATCTGTTTGGTTTTGTCTGGGTGTATACCTAATGCAACTCCAATAAGGCTACTAAAGTCAGAGCCTTTATATTCTTAAAATTCACAAATTATTTGTTAGATTCTATCTTAAATAATTTTTCACTGGGTCCAGTTCTTACTACCCAGTCAGTCATGGGGTTGTGCTGCTCTGCCAGTTAGCTGACTTGGCCTTGCCCAAGTCTGTAACTTTGGGCATACAAATCGGTTGCAGTTTTATTTATTATTTTGCTTATCTTGGTTTGTAAGCACTTCATACCACTATGTTCCAAAGGTGTTTGGTTTATACATATTGTATTGTTCATAGTATTCTATGCTTCACACAGTTATCTGGTGTTCATAGTTACATTTACAGCTCAGTTATGAAGCTGTTATTTTAAGTATTGAATCAGGGGGTCGATACTTATTTAAATGATCTATGTAATACAAAAAATTTTCTGTTCCATGGATTAGCTTCAAATTGCCGATTATAATTTTAGATGGTGGTGGACTTATTGTCCTTGAACGAATTGAAGGACTTATGAGGTTGCCATATTCACCTTGTAACGTTCATCTGCCCATCTAAGAAGTTTTAGAGGCTCCTCCTACTGGCTGTATCGCCAGTCAGGATCCCAGATTACGCTATGGTGAGTGTAAGTTGCTTGGGTTCATGCTCTCGTCTGCTTTAATTTCTTGTAATTAGAGCAGGTTTGAGCGTGCTTTGTTACTTGTTGTTCAGAGTTGTTCAAATCCCCTTTACATATTCGGGCACTCATAACAGGTTACATTGTACCACCCCAGCTCATTGTGTTAAAGTCGCAATTGTAATGTTGTCGTAAGCTATCTATAGACCAATATGAAAAATTTTGTTAATTTTAATATTTGTCTATTATACTTACGACAACATTAACTACCCACCCCTCCTTAATTTAGGACTTATTTGCGGAAAGAGGAAGTAACTCTGTGTGACTCTTGCTTGTACGGGTGTATTTGGCGGCGCCCTTGGTGCCGGGAGTCCCGGGAAGGGTATTTGGGGAAGTTTTTCCGTTCGTGGATTAAGGCAAGTTGAGTATCTTGCAATTGTAATGTTGTCGTAAGTATAATAGACAAATATTAAAATTAACAAAATTTTTCATATCTATTAGTGTTTGCGAAAGTGCTGTTCTTCTAATAACGGTATTAATCTGATTAAAAATGGTTCAATAAATTCTAACCATGCCTTTTTTGTCTGTTCATTTAGTAAATCCCTATTAAAATCACCTAACAAATAAATTTCCTTCTGTTTTTTTTCGAGTACTTTTTCTATGAAGTTTTCAAATAAACACTCTATTTCAGTTTTCTCTAAATCACAATCTCTGGGTTTGGCTGGGGTCCATGGAAAGACTAGTATCAGCATGCAAAATTTCATTTTGTTTTATCACTGTATACAGTATTACAATTAATATAAGTACTTGTACTGTCACACAGTGTTAAGAAATCATAGAATTCATTTTGCTCACTTTCGGTTTGAAGTGTACTTTTATCAATTAAAGTTTCATTGTTATATCTTCTGCTTAATTATACCTAATATATCTGTCAAAGTTGTTTCTGAATTTGTTACAATGCAATCACATTTTCTTAGATTACAATTCTCACATAATAAATTATGTCTTCCAATAAAAGGAAATAATTTGAAAGTAGTTGAATATCTTCACTTTTTGTGGCAATTTGCCAATATCCTATTTCCTCAACATAAGCCAGAGGAATCTTTATGTCCATAAAGTTTACATTTGAAGCACTGCACTTGGTTTTGATGGAGATGCTCACTTGTTGAATCATTTGATGCATCTTTCTGCATTTTGATACCCTGCGTCTTGAGTACCGTATTTTACCTTGTATTATACGCACCCATGTATAATACGCACCCCCTTCTCAGAGGTCAAAACTGGGGTAAAAAAGTTGTTTCCATGTATAATACGCATAAAAATATTAGTTTTCCTAGATGAACCATTCAACGAAAATAAAAGGTTAAAAAAAAAAAAAAAAAAAAAAAATCACGATCGAGAAAATTAGCGTACAAAAGTAAATATAATTACTTCAATCATTAATTGCCAATCTTCAGGGGAGTACCTATCTTGTATCATCTCATCAAAGAGCCAATTATAATGCCGCAGATAATTGTCCGTAATCCGATAATAACATCTACTAAAACACAACAAAGTAGTTGATTACCGTAATCCATTACGCCGATTATACTAACATTGTGTATTCACGGGAACCAGTGCTTATCATGTGTAGCGCAAGTGTAACGCGTGATCAGTTACCTGTACCCCGTGGCTAAACCTGGTAACGGTCACACGGCGTGTCAAAGTGCATCCTCAGAAATAGTCGCTACTCACGGTAACTTCAAACGATTATAGAAATGGAATAACCCACTCTACCACGTGTTTAAAATGTGGCTGCACTGCAGCCGAGGTTCGATTTTGTTTGACCCAATTATCAATCATCAAATGTGTACCGGTAAGCATGTTTTCACAAGCATTATTGAATAATAGCCATTTCAAAGTAGGGTGATTCTGCCTTTCTACGCCATCTAAAATATATGTCTTTCAAAATAAAGCAAAAACTTCATTATTTTTTTATAAAATATTATATAAATATTAGAATAGAATAGAACTGTAACAATACTCCATGTACCAGTCTAAAGTCTAAACAGCTGGAAGTCACGTGATATTACGTCATGCGATATAAACAACAACAGGGACGATTTTTCACACAGTTTATTGAAGTTTTACAACAAACATGCAAACATTTATACAAAAACGAGCATCATAATACACTTTATTCATTTATAATTCAAATTAAGTCAATATATTACTTATATGAAGCGAGTAAATTTAAATTACGAAAAAATTGTGTATTATCGGTATTCACAATTTTCTGTCTCGATGTCTGTTCGTCGTCAAGGTTTTTCTTCCCAGGGCCAGACATCGATTTTCTGCAAGAAAAAAAAAGTTCTTTTTATTGTTTCCTTATATTGTACGCACCCCCCTTTCGGATACCGTAAAAGTGGTAAAAAAACTGCGTACTATACAAGGTAAAATACGGTATGAGAGTAATGTTGCCGATATTCTTCATTTTCACGTTGATTCCATCCTTGGTTACCATGTTTATCGTTGTTGTTGGTTTGCTGAAAATATCTGTTTGGAATCGTCTGGTCTTCATTGTATTGCCTTATATCACCAATATCATTGTGACCGTTTCGGTTGTTCGATCGGCGAGAATCATGGTTCCTTGGGTAACGAATTTCTTCATTCCAGCTAGGTTCTGATCCTTGACAACTGTAACTTGATCCTGTGTAAGACAGATTGATCGAATAGGCACATTGCACTATGTTTTACATTGCATCAAATCAGAATACAGATTGGGTTAATTCAGGAAAAGGGCGAGGCAGTTCTGTCATGGTGTCCTATCCAAACGTGTCAAATTTTAAACTGATATTCTAGCGGTTTGTGATAAAATCTAATTAAAATGGAAACAAATGAACAGAATAGTATAGTATTTGGTACATATATTTAAGTCAATATTTTTACATTTATAAAAATGTTTTTGTTTAAACAGTGTCTTTAACAATGTTTAACTCAAAACAATCAAATATGACATCTCTATTGAGGTAATGTGAACATAAACAATACCCCCTGCAAACAGAAATTTCCTCAGTCACATAATGACAGCAAAAATGGCATACACATGTCAAGTCCCCTATTTTGCAGGGAGAAGTGACCTCTCTGTTTTAGGAGCCTGGCTTGACCCCAATAACTTTGCCACCGTGGAATGCAGAGATCTTGAAACCTCCAGATTGCAAGTCAATGATGCTATCCTGTAGGCCATGCCAGCCCCCAGTTTATAAAGGATATACACTGAAGTTGTAACAGCAAAGTGTATACGTCTGTATCTGTATAAAACTTTGTACATTTCAGATTCATGCTGTTAATATAGTCAAGACATCACATGGATTGATCAGTCTTTCAATTTTGGTGTTTTTATGTCACCGAAGGGAGGGGGCAGGTAGTAATCGACTTTCCGTTTATCCGTCTTGTCCTTTCTACCGAATCAATCATGTCTCAGCCATAACTTTGACAGTACTAAAGAGATTTCCAAGAGACTTTGTACAAGTGTTCACCACAATGAGAAGGTGTGTCATGTGCATGAGTCAGGGTGGAACCTCAAAGGTCAAGGTCACACTTGGAGGTCTAAGGTCAAATGAGTAAACCTTTTCGGGGGCATTTGCACTGTTTGTATGCGTAAAAAACATTAATCTACTTGTATTTTAACTGCTTACAAGGCTTTGTTGAAACTTCTACGCAATGTTCCTCGGGTATTGCCCTTTCCAATTATTTTATTTCCTTGCTGCCAATCATTTGACCCATTAAACTTATTGGACATTAATAGACTTGTCATTTTATTAGCTCTACTGATCAGAGATCAGCAGAGCTTATGCCGTGGTGCGGCGTCCGTCGTCCGTCCGTCTGTCTGTCCGTAAACTTTTATTTGTAGCGACTACTCCTCTGAAACTACTGGATGGATATTCATGAAACTTTACAGAAATGTTGCCCATGAAATCTAGTTGATCCTAGCAAAAATTCATGTTGATGCGAAATCCAAGATGGCCGCCAAAGCTAAAAATAGATTTTTAAAATACAAGTTTGTAGCGACTACTTCTTGAAAACTATAAGTGATATTGATATGGGACTTTTTCTAAAATGATCAGCATGACATGATGTTGATCCTAGTCGAATATTATTTTGATTCGACCTTAAACATGGCTGCCAGTGGCCATCTTTGTTTACATAGAGTTATATAGTAAAAACTTGTAGCGGCTACTCCTCTGAAACTACTTAATGGATGTCCATGAAACTTCACAGGAATGTTGCTCTTGATGTCTAGTTGATCCTAGAAAAATTTCAGGCTGGCCGGAAATTCAAGATGGCCGCCACGGCTAAAAATAGATTTAAAATAAATAAATTTGTAGCGACTACTTCTTGAAAACTGTAAGTGATATTGATATGGGACGTTTTCTAAAATGATCAGCATGACATGATGTTGATCCTTGTCGAAATTTATTTCGATGCGACTTTAAACATGGCCGCTAGCGGCCATCTTTGTTTACATAGATTTATATAGTAAAAACTTGTAGCGACTACTCCTCTGAAACTACTGGATGGATATTCATGAAACTTTACAGAAATGTTGCCCATGAAGTCTAGTTGATCCTAGCAAAAATTCATGTTGATGCAAAATCCAAGATGGCCGCCATAGCTAAAAATAGATTTTTAAAATACAAGATTGTAGCGACTACTCCTTGAAAACTATAAGTGATATTGATATGGGACTTTTTCTAAAATGATCAGCATGACATGATGTTGGTCCTTGTCAAAAATCGTTTTGATTCGACGTTAAACATGGCTGCCAGTGGCCATCTTTGTTTACATAGAGTTATATAGTAAAAACTTGTAGCGACTACTCCTCTGAAACTACTTGACAGATGTCCATAAAACTTCACAGGAATGTCGCTCTTGATGTCTAATTGATCGTAGCAAAATTTCAGGTCGGCCAGAAATTCAAGATAGCCGCCACAGCTAAAAATAGATTTTTAAAAAATAAGTTTGTAGCGACTACTTCTTGAAAACTATAAGTGATATTGATATGGGACTTTTTCTAAAATGATCAGCATGACATGATGTTGATCCTAGTCAAACATTATTTTGATTCGACGTTAAACATGGCTGCCAGTGGCCATCTTTGTTTACATAAGAGTTTGTATAGTAAAAATGTGTAGTGACTACTCCTCTGAAACTACTAGACGGATTTTCATGAAACTTCACAGGAATGTTGCTCTTGATGTCTAGTTGATCCTAGCACAATTTCAGGTCGGCTGGAAATTCAAGATGGCCACCACAGCTAAACATAGATTTTTAAAAACAAGTTTGTAGCGACTACTTCTTGAAAACTGTAAGTGATATTGATATGGGACTTTTTCTGAAATGATCAGCATGACAAGATGTTGATCCTTGTCGAAAATTATTTTGATTCGACATTAAACATGGCTGCCAGTGGCCATCTTTGTTTACCTAAAGTTATATAGTAAAAACTTCAACTTGTAGCGACTACTCCTCTGAAACTACTTGACAGTTTTTATGAAACTTCACTTCACCTAGCTATCAAAATCTATCAGTAGAGCTTCAAGGTCATTGACCTCTTGTTTACATTAAGTATTTGAATGTTGTTTCTCATATTAAACTGCATGCACTAGATCAACTAAACGATGGTTGTTGTGTCATTACGTGGTCCGAGTATTAACTTTCATACCCCATTCAACCCCAAGAAGCGAAAACAGGGTTGGCTGGGGTATGACATAAAACCTTAATTTCGGCTTAAAGGTTTACATATAGTAAAATAAAATATTTAATAGGTATTTTTAAACAGGTTATTGCATTTGTTTAGTAAAATTGTTTTAAATGTGTTTTATTGTCAAAATGTCCGTTATAAAGTCCTGCTAATATAAGATTTCCCGTCGCTTAATGGAATTAAGGCGGGACCACCTAATGGTATTCTCATTACAACAAATGCTCTTGACATTGAATCACACAGGTCATTTACTTTGTAATTTTGTCAGTTTGACATTAGGTGTTTGGTGTTTGAGCTTGATTGTTTGGGATTAACAGATCATGCAGATTTATATTGGGCTCCATTATACAATAACACCACCATTTCACAAATGACCTTGACCTTAAACTTATGGGTCATTCACTTTAATTTTATGTTTAGTTTTTGTGTGTTGCTCTGTTCCTTAGAAAATTGATAGACTTGATTGATAAACTTGACATGAATCATGACATGACATGACATGACATAAACATTTATATTGGTTTGAACATTTTCTTTCATAGTTTTACAACATACATATTTATGTACAGTACTTAGTTAATAGGATTAGAATGAAAGAAAGAGTTTGTTCCCTTACAACATTGCTAATGTAATTTGTGTGGGGAGGTGTAAATCAAAATTAGTATAATTATTTTTTAGCTTTACTGGCTGCCAGCAGAGTATATGTGATGCCGAGTTGTCCGTCGTCCGTCAGTCCGCTGTTAACTTTTGCCGTGTGAACACGATAGGAACTTCATTATTATTCGGATCCTTGCTTAACTTTGATATGGCGGCCACTACTAAAAATAGAAAAATCTTTAAAAACGTTTTCTCGTGAACTTGTGAATAGAATTTGATGAAACTTCACAGTAAGTCTCCTTGTGTGGGCGTCTCTAATACAAATCGTCCAAAAAAAAAAGTGAACATATTTAAAGTAGATATCCTGCCAACAACAGCCAAATTTTACAACATCTGTACACCGTTTCTTAACCTACTAACGACAAGGTATATATATAACTTACACATTTTGAGAATCCGAACTCAAGAGACACACTATAAATGACTTTAAGCAGCCAGGTCAAAGCCCAAAAACGAAGCATCATAATTCGTTCACGTTTATTTTAAAACCGAGGAATAAACCTATACTTTTAATCGGCACATGTACATTATAATATGACCTGAACACCTGGATATATAGTTTTGATAAATTGTTTTGTAGTGTAATTTTGTCGTTATTTGGGAGGTTAGTTTCTTTAAACAACTTCTCATGAACTGCTGGGTAGAATTTGATGAAACCACATGAAGCTGCTTGCTTGGTCCTCTCTCAGATTTATGCAAATCATCCCGATCTGTCAACAAATACTGCCTCTGTCACTAAAAAATATAAAAATATTTAATGACTTCTTCTCAACTGCTGGGTAGAATTTGACGAAACTTCACAGGAAGCATCCATGCGTGGTCCTCTCAGATTTAACAAATATGACAGCCATTACTAAAACTAGAAAAATCTTTAAATGACTTCTTATAAATCATGCAATGGCCCACTTGTTTTGTTTTCTCATAAAAAAACTTGGTTCATGGGTTCAAATCCCAGTGTGACACATTATTTATTTTTTGAAACTTTTTGTTAATAATATTTTACTATACTATTTATTTTGCTCAAACTGTTATGGCCTCTTTAACAAGTAGAGTGATACAGGTACTCATGGGTCTCTTTGTCAATTAGCAGCGTCTGCGATACATTAGAATCTTCGGAATTCTTTGTGTGTTTTGATTTGTTTTGTTTTTTTCTCCAGAGAAACTAAATTACTTTTAAATAACCTTGTTTGCAAAAGTAAGATTTAGATTTATTGGTTTGGGATTGGAAAATAATTGAGTATACTAATTGAGTTGACTGCAGTAAGTAGTATTTTCTTGTATGACATCAACAGGAGTAGGACAATAATTTGTTTAAAGAGAAAATTATACAGTGATTTATTTTGACTTTAAACCTCCTTGGATATAATTAAGTAAAATGTTGTACAATTTGAAGTTTTCAATGTTTCACTTTGTATGAAATATTACTTGTGCAATTTATTTAGTTACAAATATGCATAACTATTTGCTTAGAACAGTAATGATTTGCAAATATTACAGAAACAATGTAAAGCAGAGAGTTTTAAAACAGAAAATCAAGATATTGCAATTTGTGGTTTAGAAGTTCGTAAGTTCTATTTTTTAGTATCCCATTTCCATCCTAATTTTCCATTACATGCAAGTAATCCAACTGTTATATAGCATTATATGCTCCTCGAAAAATTTTGGGGGAGCATATAGTTGCCGCCTTGTCTGTGCGTGCATGCGTCCGTGCAATTCTTGTCCGGGCTATTTCTCTATAACCCCTTGTTAGAAATTCGCGAAACTTGCTAGAAAGTATCAATATCAAGTGGAGATGCGCATATTTCGTGACGTTTCGGTTCGATAATTTTCCACTGAGTTATGGCCCTTTGTATTTTTAATGCATATATTCATAGTAGACAAATAGAAAATTCTTGTCCGGGCTATTTCTCTATAACCCCATGTTAGAATTTCGCGAAACTTGATAGGAAGTATCAATATCAAGTGGAGATGCGCATATTTTCGTGACGTTCCGGTTTGATAAGTTTCCACTGAGTTATGGCCCTTGTATTTTTAATGCATATATACATTGTAGTACACAGCGTGCAAGAACCGTAAGTAACTCTGTCATCATTCAATTTAGATTTATTGCCCTTTGTAATATTATACTTAGGTTTTTTATCTGGAACATAAACTACTACTGGAACTGCAAATTGAAAATTGCTGGGTGATACAAGGCCATATGATAAGTTTCGATACATTTCGGCAAGCATCCATCGGGTCTACTGATTTTCTTGTTTTACTTAGCCAATTTCTTGGTTAACCTTTTTCAGTAAGCCCATATCTCAGAAACCCCCTAACAATACTCAATAACATTTCACATATATATTTAGTATAAATAGTTGTACCGTAGCTCATGGTTTTTACTTTTGTTCTTGCTTATGATATAATTTTCATAAACTTGAAGGTCTCGGCCTAAAGCATGCTATAAATGCCGATACATTTCAGCCATGCTATAAATGACAGATTAGGCAGTCATACAGTTGTTTTACACAAAACCTGTCAATCAAAACTAATAAACCATTACCAAAACAGCACTCCTTGACATTGCATTTGCCCAATAATGTATAAAGACGATTGGCTGCAATAATCAAAACATGGGTAATGCTCATGCCGCGTGATAATGCTATTTCTTTATTGGATCAAGCTGTTATTTTTACTGAAAACTGCAACGCCCTAAAACTTCTTGCACATGCGTAGTTGGATAAATGGCTCTGGTAAAAAACATTTATAGCATATTTTTCTCGTATTCAATTTATACTGCATTCTCGAGCCTGCGGCCCTCGAGAAGCAGTATAAATCGCATATACTCGAAAAGTTATGCTATAAATATTACATAACATGCTACATGCAAGTCACTCTGCAACCAATTTTGACAAAGTTATACCCCTTTTTGTACGTAGTCAATTTTTTTGTTAACTTTTTTTGGTAAGCTTATGTCTGACTGAAACTTTACACATGTATACACTATATCATAAGAGGAACTCCTACAAACAAGTGCCATAACTGTTACGAATTTTAAAAAATATTATGCCCCTTTTTCAACCTATTTGCCAAATAAATAGACAAGGCCGCGAAAAGTCAAGAGTGCTTTCATCCAACATCTCTTTTGACTTTAAACCTGCTTGCATATTAAATAAAAGATTATACAATTTGAAGAATTCAGTGTTTCTTCGATATTCAACTATACATTTAAAATATTACTGGTGCAATATAGTCAACATTTAGTTACAAATTTTCTTCCAATGGTAATGATGATGTACAAATATGCAGGCTTACTCAAACTAATGCAAAGCAGAGAGTTTTAAAACAAAAAAAACAAGATTGCAATTTGTCGGTTTAGAAGTTCATAATTTCTGTGGTTTAATATCCCATTTGCATCCTAATTTTCCATTACCTACAAGTAACCCAACTGTTATATAGCATTGCAGTAATTGATAATATGGCAGTTTTGCAAGAGTAAACTATGGTAACTGAAATAAATGATGTAACATGAAAAAAATCAAAAAAATGTTCTTCTCTGAAACTTCTGGAGCCAGAGGTTTAATATTTTGCATTTACTACCAGCTTATGGTCCTTCACCAAGTTTGTTCAAATGGTGACCCTGGGGTCACATTTGGCCCCGCCCCAGGGGTCACATGTTTTACATAGACTTGTACAGGGAAAAACTTTTAAAAAAATCTTCTCTGAAACTACAAGAGCCAGAGGTTTAATATTTTGAATTTAATATCAGCTTATGGTCCTTCATCAAGTTTGTTCAAATGGTGACCCTGGGGTCACATTTGGCCCTGCCCCAGGGATCACATGTTTTACATAGACTTGTATAGGGAAAAACTTAAAAAATCATCTTCTCTGAAACTACAGGAGCCAAAGGTTTAATATTTTGCATTTTCTATCAGCTTATGGTCCTTTACCAAGTTTGTTCAAATGGTGACCCTGTGGTCACATTTGGCCCCGCCCCAGGGGTCACATGTTTTACATAGACTTGTATAGGGAAAAACTTAAAAAATCTTCTTCTCTGAAACTACAAGAGCCAGAGGTTTAATATTTTGCATTTACTATCAGCTTATGGTCCTTCACCAAGTTTATTCAAATGGTGACCCTGGGGTCACATTTGGCTCCGCCCCAGGGGTCATATGTTTTACATGGACTTGTATAGGGAAAAACTTAAAAAATCTTCTCCTCCGAAACTACAAGAGCCAGAGGTTTAATATTTTGCATTTACTATAAGTTTATTGTCCTCTACCACGCTTGTTCAAATGGTGATCCTGGGGTCACAGCAATTTGCAGCAACTCTGCAGTTCAGGGTGAGAAGGTTCTAGGCCCAATCACCATATTTTATCTCGATGTACATGGAGGGTGAGCCTGGCATGTTCATTCGTGTTAGGCGCCATATAAACTTTCATGTGTTGTTGCGCCTTAAAACCCCAATTCAATTCAATACTATTTTTGTCAACAGTGATAAATAATGGTGCAGTTTATGTTTACTTAAAGAGGTACACGTCAATTTTGACTTTAAAAACTCGCAGCTTCTGTTATAGTTTTTCTACATAATTTAGACATTTAATCATTATATTTTGCCAATATATTAAAAGATCGAATACCTTTTTTTTCTTTTCGAAAACTCCATTTTTTTTGATTATATATAATAACCCTTTTAGTTTTAAATTTGTTCATATGTGTTTTAATAAATTATTGGTGCAAAATACTCATTGATACAGTTGATTTCGTTTTTTACATCGCTCATTTGTCAGGGTGACCATTACTATAAATGGAAACTTGGTTTCCACTCAATAATTTAAGTTTCACTTGAGGGATTTATACAAAACTTCACCACAAGGTTGGGCTCATGGAAAGGAAGCTTGTGATTGTTATTTAGCTCATTTGGTCAGTTCAAGGTCACTTTTGCTATAAATAGAAAATTGGTTTCCGTTTAATAACTCAAGTTCCCCTGCCCCACCACCCTCCCTCCCCAACGAGTGATTTTTACGGAATTTCATCACAGGGTACGGCTCATGAAACGAAAGTTTGAGATTGTTATTTTTGTCATTTGGTCAAAGTTCAAGGTCACTGTTAGAAAACTGTTCATTAATATAATCAGGTTTTCATGCAACAGTAAATTATCAAACAGTTTCAATGTATAGATTGTATTGTTATATATAACATGAAATGCTCGGCTTTAAAACATAGCAATTTTCACCTTGAACATGGAGTTTGTTGCAAACGGAAACTTTTCTTTCGCAATTTCTGAAAAAGAAACAAAATCATTCACAGTCATTCATTGTAAACATCATCATACATTACATATATATAGCTTCTGACAAACTAAAATGGTGTTAAACACAACATTTGAATTCCTATCACTCTTCTGATGACTGAAACTGATGAATTTCCATGACAACTGTTTAAAAATACATGGCAACACCATAAATAATTTTAAATTTTCAAATATTATATAGTTTTAAGGAAATTACTTGATAATTGTTCAACACTTTTACAAATTTAGACAATGATACAATATGTCAAACTGTTTATTAAAGTACAGCAGGAAAAGAAAACAATAAAAACGGAAGAAACAAGAGTTTAACTTCCGATATTTGTAAGAAAGCTTGCTTCAGTTACATCTCCTTAATTATTTATTGCCGAACCATGAAGAAAAAAGTATAATTTTTCCATGGTTGAAAATTTATAGGTTGTTATTTACAAAAATAATTTGTGCTCAAAAATGTCCGAGTACAACTTTTTCAATTTTTTATGAGGTTATCCAAATCTTCGTGTTTCTTCAGAATATACATGATGGTTTTAAGCTTCCAAGGATTTATCAAACAACCTTGGAATCCTATGTCTTGGAGGGAAAAAAATGGAAATTTGGGCTAAAATCCGTGTAATTAATAATAGTTAAATTCCATGTATGTTTTAAATATTACATGGAAAATCTGTATTGAACACCCGGAGAATTGCACTCATTCATTTGGTATGGAAAAAAATGAATATCAGACGAGGGTAGCATATATCTTTTGCGTTCGAATGTGCTTTCTTTGGTAGAAAATGGTTAAGGAATAAAAATCTTACTTCACTCTGAAGCTTTCAGTGTGTGCGAATGATTACAATTTTTTTCTTTAGCAATAATGACGTCATAGATCATGTGGTATAGTCACATGAGGAGGAAGCTTGGGATTGCATTTGGGGGTCACTAGGTTCAATGTCAAGGTCACTGTTACTAAAAATAGAAAAAAAGGTTTCTGCTCAATAACTTTAATTAGGAATAAGATATTGGTCCGAAACTTGCTGTGTAGATAGCTTATATGACAATGAAGCTTGGGATTGCATTTGGGTTCACTGGGGTCAAGGTCAAGTTCATTGCCTTTTGTAATTTTGTACTTAAATTCTTGTCAAGCTGAAAAACTAAAAAACTGACTGGAATGAAACTTGACAGAATGATAGAGGAAATGGCAATGGAAGGAAGTGTAGAGCACAAGAATCATTCTCTAACTTCAGCTTGAGTAAATATAGAATTATCCCTCTTTGTACACTTTATTTTTAGCTCACCTGAAAGGTGAGCTGTTGTGATCGCCCTTAGTCTGTCATGCGGTTTCAAAATAATTAATTAATTATTAGCAGTAAGAAATTAGCAGTAATTAATTAATAATTACCTACTGCTAATCTTTTACTGCTAATAATTAATAAAGTATTTTGATAATTACTGCAGTTTCCCTATATAACTATATCAGAAAACTTTAAAAATCTTCTTGTCTGAAATCAGAAGTTTTGAATCAGATAGTTTGCATGTACCATCTACTGATCCTAGACAAAGATTGTACAAATATTGAGCCTGGGGTAAAATTATGTATGTCTTGCATCAAGTTTGTTGAAATGGTGAACCAAGTGGTAGAATTTGCCCCATCCTATTTGTCACAAGTTTTCATTGGATCCTTGGGATAGGATGTATCGCGTACCAAAATAAGGTCATTGCGACCTTGACCTGTGACCTTTGTCATAGAAAATGCTTGTCTGGACCTTATTTTCAATACTATAACACTTAGAGATACCTAACTTGGTATGTGAATACATCTTGGGATAGCGGTGTGTCGCGTACTAAAATAAGGTCATTGTGACCTTGACCTGTGACCTCTGTCATAGGAAATGCTTGTCCGGACCGTATTTTCAATACTATAACACTTAAGAGACACCAAACTTGGTATGTGAATACATCTTGGGATAGTGGTGTGTCACGTACCAAAATAAGGTCATTGTGACCTTGACCTTGATCTTTGACCTCCATCATATAAAATGTCTGGAAAATGTTTGTTTGGCTGGTTGGGGACTGGATTGTCCTGCAATTCTTGATGCTCTTGTTGGTTTAAATTTCCTCAGGTGAGCGATATAGGGCCACCATGGCCCTCTTGTTATATAATATGTTTATCTGACATCATTCTCCTGTCTGGAATGTAATGGATTGCCATTCTTCTTTTAACTGGTATGCAACGGTATGTGATTGGTTGTGACTTTTGCTGAGAAAATCACTTGTAAAATAACACGCAGGCCTCACAGACCTACATAAGTTTATTATTATGGACATTTCTCTTTCAACAATTTCTCGAGAAAGTGTTGATTCTTACTAATGGCGGAGAAATACATTACTGGTTCTACTCATGAAGAAGTTATTTTGCCTCCACAACGACATCATAGAGCGTCATAATTATAGCTTAAATGTGCTGAAAATGACGTAAAACATCTTTCAACCAACCAACCAACCAACTTTAAAAGGTAAATGTCCACTATTAAAACATTCACACAAAGATTCGGGGTGGGTGTGGGGAAAGTATGCCATTGTCGAGTCATTCGGAGTGATCAAACACTCCGAGTTAATCCGCGCTGAATCCAATTAGCCATGAGTGCACACCTGCGGTGATTGGGAATAAAAAAAAATCTGAATTTTTCCGACAACTTTTCATGTCTGACAGCGCGGTTGGAAAGGCAATCCATCGCCAGAAAAAGCACAAACAATGGGACGCCGAGTGCATCTTTTCTGTGCAAAATTGACACGACTGATAAATACAATGAATAAATTTCAAAACACATACGTATTTCAAACGTTTAATGCATTTAATCACATGTTTTGTTAATTTATATTGTCCAAAAGTCACAGTTGTTCGACGACATAAATACCCATAATCCATGGGCCACATATATACCTTTTAACAAGGTGGCACTAATAACGGGTTTATGATCCGGAATTCTTCACATTTTTTTCTGATTGTTTCTGACCAAAGAACCCATCGACGTATTAATAATAAACAGCAGACTAGTAAAAACTTGTTACAAATAACGATTAAATAAAAAAATTACGATAATTTCCAGTATTACTATTTGAATTTTATGTTCAGTCGCCGCAAAGCCGGTAATAGGAACCGCCATATAACTATCGTGACCCAGTATACATAATCCGGCATTCAAATTTTTCCACATCAACTTTTCCAAAAACAAAAGTCAAATTGTCTTCTGCTTCGATTTTTTCTGAAGTTATTGAATAATTATGCATTAAAATGACTGCAATCAGAAAAAGTTGCCCTGTGCAGTTTGGACTCGGCAAACTCCGAGTTTGTCTACGCGAAGTATCATGGCGTAAGTACAACGAGAGCTTTTCGCCTAGCTGATTACCACTCCGAAGTAGTTTTATCATCAAAGCTCCGCATAAGTACGCGATTTGTAAATTCACCACTCCGTGTGAAAGAGTAAAGTGTGGGGTTCGCGTGAGCTGTACTGTCTTCAACAGGGTTTCTGCCTCTTTCCAAATCTAAAAATCCTTATTTTCCCCAATTCTGGGTAAAAATAATTCCCAGTTTAATTTTTTTTTTTTTTTTTTTAGAAAGTGACAGACTTCCCATTATTTGTATGTTAATATCATTGCTAATTTCAATACTGTACCTAAATCATGCATTTTAATAAAAGTTTTCTCTTAAAACAACCTTCCCTAAAATAATGAATTGCAATTGTTTTCCCAATTTTGACTTCATTCTGATCTCGCGCTTCTTTAAAATCAGCAGACCTAGACCTTTTTCCCAATTTTATCAAAAAAATCCCTGTAATGTTGTCATATCCCCCTCATTAAATTCCTTCAATGTATAACCAATTTCAACTCATTTGCGGGATGCATTTGTCAGATTTCATTCCATTTTCTTGCTCATTTTTTACTGCCATTTCTCTCATTTGATTTGTAATCATTTAAGTGACTCGAGGACAAATATTTGTCTCAGCATTGCACTAAGGACATTGTTAGAGAACGAGATGGTTGGTGATCATGTAATGCAGTCTATCTCTTGAGACTTCATGTTTGTCTTAATATATTTTCCAATGGAAAAAATCTGGTTATAAAATTGACGAATGTCGTTGGGCAGTGGATGGGTGGGGCTGCGGGTTTTGGCGTCAACTTTTGGTTAAGACGTTGGTTTGCCTAATGAAAAATGCAGATGTTTTTAAACCAGCGCAAATAGATTCTTATCACTAAAAAGCAATAGAGACAAATTAATTGTATAAAAATAAAATTGTATTTACTTTCTATTAGCATAATTATGTCTTTTAAAAATCTGTAAAATATTATTTAAATTATTAATTAAAATGTAAACCATCGCTTGTCTTTTTTAAACAGTCAATAGGCCAAAAATCAATAGATACAGGTGGACATGACAACCGTATTTGAGGACACAGCATCATGTTTCATAACCATATAGCTTACAAACCCTTGTATTTGTGAATAATTTTAGAAATATGTTATATTTTGGGTTTAAAAGAGCTGTTAATAAATACGGTTCATATATATATTTGATAACATGTGTTGGTTTCAGCTCTAAACGACCAAAAGCTATGCAAGCTGAATTACGCCAAGGTGCATTGTACGTCACCTGTCGTTCCTCCTTTATCACAGCCTTATTAAGAAGGCGGTTTCATGCAGCATTTAAAAAAGGTCTTAGGTTTCTTCCGCGCGTAACAAAAACGTTACTAAATGACATTGGAATTTCATCAAATTAAAGAAGAAGAATTGTTAGCTCAAATGAACCTAGGCCAGCTTATATTATTCGGTGGTGTGTTTTACGTTGTCATCGTCCATTAACTTATTCTTGTTTTTATGATAACAATAATAAAGGGTTTCTAATTTTCAACAAATTTGAATTGAAGTATTGTTTCTGTAAGATTTTGAAGTTTGTCAGCGAATTAAATCACTGCATATCATCACACTGGTGCAATAAAACAATAAATGCAATAGACATAAAATTATAAATATATATATAAATTTCTTGCATATCGGATAAGGTTATCTGCGTTTTATATGGGGGATGGAAAGCCAGATCTTACTCATGGGGGAAGATAAAAGTCACGCACATCAACAATGACGTCAATAACGGCAACAGTTACTTGATGACATTGTGTAAACAAATGTAATAAATGCCAATGTCAAGGCACACAATGTCAGTGATATGCAAGAAAAAGAATCAATCAAGGGTATCCGGTTCCGATAGGGAATGCCAATCCTTGGTTACTATAACTGTTTTAATCTGAACCTAGGTGCATATAGAGCCTTGGTTCCGATAAAAATAATTACACTTATACCTCGTGTTGGAATTCCTGATCTTCACCGGATACCCATGAAAGATTCTTATAATGCCCTTACTGAATTACTGCACAACAGTGATCGTGTATACAGAGTTCAATTATCATGGCGCCCGTTGTCAATCATTTATCCATTTCAGCCATTCAAATCAAGGTACCCCCACAAACAATAGGATGTGCAACTGTATTATAATATAACCTATTGTTAATGTACTCCATCGTCAACAATAGGGCAGAAATATCTACGTTAATTTGAGGGCTGGCGTGGCGCAGTCGGTAGCGCGGCGGATTTGTAACCGGAGGCCCCGGGTTCAATTCTCCGTGGTGCCACTGAGTTTCGTCGGTGTGTTCTTGGGCAAGACACTTTCCCTTAGCCTCGTCCATCGGATGGGGACATAAACCGGGGGTCCCATGTATCGGTCTATCCTCCGAGCACGTTAAAAGAACCATAGGAATTTATTCGATAATAAGAGTAGGGCACGGTTCCCGGATTCCTATGTATCCTTCCCCTTTCTCTGGAGCTGCTCTAAATAAGCTAAACTGTGTTGATGAGCCATTAAACAACATTCAATTCAATTGTGTAACAGAGTTTAATTGGCCTTGATTATTGAAAAATATTATTTACCGAAGTTTACATTGATATTTTTTTACAAAAAGATCTTGAAATTAGTTTAATTAATTTGCAAAAACAACACATGTTATGGAGATGTTGCCCTTGATAATATTGAAATAAGCAATTTTAGCTGATGTAAATGATAACTTCATGAAACTGAATAGTGTTTTCACCAAATTGGATTCATATCCCACTTGGAGCTTGACTTGTAAATGAGAAAGTGTCAATTCTTATGGATGCCGGATCAGTAGACCGTGTGTCACACACACAATTACAAGCCATGACAATTTTTATGCTCAGTCAAAGATGCGGACTGGATTTAGGAAACATTTGCTTGTTATAAAGGAAAATAGATAAAAAAACCACCTAGAAATCCATAGGACACGGATGCCCACCACCACACTATGCCATAGCATTTTGATAATGAACATAAACACTGAAAAACATGTTCAACTTAGGTGCGCATCTTCACTTGCTGGTCAACATTCCTGTAAAGTTTGGTGACCATGGGTTAAATAGTAATGGAGCAGGGCACAACACAAGATTTTCAGCCGCTATTTTGATTAAATCAAGGGCAATAACTCTGTGGTTCTTGGTCCAAAATAAAAACGAAAATCCAGGTGCGCATCTTCACTTGCTGGTCAACATTCCTGTAAAGTTTGGCGACCGTTGGTTAAATAGTAATGGAGGAGGGCGCGACACAAGATTTTCAGCCCCTATTTTGACTAACTCAAGGGCCATAACTCTGTGGTTCTTGGTCTAAAATAAAAACGAAAACCCAGGTGTGCATCTTCACTTGCTCGTCAGCATTCTTGTAAAGTTTGGCGACCATGGGTTAAATAGTTCTGGAGAATCACGCGACACAAGTTTTTCGGATGTACTGGCGGACTTACAAGTGCAAACCTATATGCGGCGCCAAGTGGGGCATAAAAAAGAGAGAAAAAACCTGTACTGAATAACTACTTTCCATTTAACAATCATGAATGATTCTCGATCATTTCCCATCCAAATGACAGAATACATATCTCACTTCCTCAGTGTTCTAATAACCCTTAACCCTGTAAGAACGACTATAATGGCCTTTGCAACCATTGTAAACCCAGATCAGCCTGCGAGCAACTCACATCCATTGTTAACACAGATCAGCCTGTGAGTAACTCGCAGGCTGATCAGGGTTTACAATGCCTGGCTGCTGATCGGTCATTTTCCCCAAAACACCCCTTTGTCACATAAATGGAATGGTCTTAATTTCAAAGAAAGAACAGTCCGTTATTGTGTCCGTCCGTCAGTCAGTCCGTCAGTCCGTCAATCCGTCAGTCATTATATGGGTTAAATACTAATTTTTTCTTCACGAAAACTTAACGTTGGCTATAACTTTCTCATTTCTTGATATTTCTTCATCAAACTTTCTATATACTCATCATGACAGTATCGACATGACCATACTAAAATATAAAAGTCAAGGTCACACTGAAGGTCATTATATGGGTTAAATACTCATTTTGTTATTCACGAAAACAGTCAGGCCAGTTTGTCAAGGTCATTTATCTGAGTCCAAAAAACCTTGTTAAGCCCTCTTTCCATGGAGTGTATTTTTACGGCGGTACCTTTTACCATGCTACTTTTGTCTGTGCGTACGCAATTCTGGACAAAGTTGTCAAGAATTGTACGAGAGGTCTGCGAAGCTATCTGGATTACGATGCAAGAACACTTCATGCCTTTCCCGAAAACTAGCGAGCAGTGGCGGGCAAATGCTTTGAACTTTGCAAATGAATTGTACCAGAGGTCTGCGAAGATATATCTGGATTACGATGCAAGAACACTTCATGCATTTCCCGAAATCTAGCGAGCAGTGGCGGGCAAATGCTTTGAACTTTGCACAAAGATGGGACTACCCACATTGCATAGGTGCCATAGACCAGTTCTCTGTACTTCAACTACAAGCATACATTTTCAGTGGTGTTACTAGCTTTGGTAGATGCTGATTACAAATTCATCTATGTTGATATTAGGAGCCTACGGGAAACAATCTGATGGTGGTATTTATTCTGCATCAACTTTGGGAAGAGCACTATCATCTCCAAATTCACTGCAGCTACCCAAAGATGCTATTATTAATGGGGCTGAGGAATTAGGTCCAATGCCCGATGTGGTAGTTGCAGACGAGGCTTTTCCTTTGTAACGACATATTATGAGGCCCTACCCAGGAAAAACCACAAGTGAGGAACAAGACGTCTACAACTACCGTCATAGTCGGACAAGAAGAATTGTAGAGAATGCATTTGGGATCTTATCGGAAAGATGGCGGGTGTACCATACTAAAATTGCTGTCATGCCAGATAGTGTCATCAAAATTGTTAAAGCAACAACTGTGCTGCACAATATGTTGCAAAGGCAATCCACTACAGCCACAGAATCGTTGGACGACAACAATATTGACCAAGCAGCAGGACTTCAGCCATTACATAGGTTGGGCACTAGAGGGACGGGTGAGGCAATACAGATAAGAGAAAAGTTTACCACATACTTCAATACACACCCTTTACCATGGCAAGAACAATATGTTCGGAGGGGATCAAATATGTAAAAGACTATGCACCTTTGAGTATCTGGTTCATCTGATGCCTCTGCATCACTTTCCTCCGCCATTTCATTGTCACTATTGCGTGACTGCTCCCCTTCTGAATGACTTGCTCACAGTACTGGAATACAGAATAAATTGTCCGGTTAAGCTTGATTATATCAACCATACATGTATTTTACACATGTGAAGATACTGACAGCATAATAATGTGCAGTGCTGGATCGTTTAAATTTTCCTTACGAAATTATCACTTGCTTATTATGAAATAAAATGTCTCGTAATTACTAATAGTTGGAATATGTTATGTACATGAAATATGTTACAAATATATATACTTCACAGCAAAAGAACACTCCAATTCTGGTAGTCTGCAAAATTAGTACTTACTTTTAATTAGTTAGAGCAATCTAATGAGTTTTGTAGCTGGAACAGTTTCTTTTATAACCCAATACTTACCAAGAAAAAATATTTTGATTGTAATAATATTGAAGAACCCAGTAAGTTGCAAATCATTGTTTGGGCGTTTCTTCTGCTGTTAAGTATAGTAGAAACATAAATAGTCACCTTCGTCCACACATATAATCGACCAGACATGTCATCTGGTCATACAATGGACCTTTCTTGATTTTTTTGGCTGCAGAGCTGCTCTTACACAACACAATTTCTCTCCTTTCCTTCGTAAAAGAATCACACTTTTGTTTCCATACTTTCTTCCAGTCCTCCCCTGAAAAAGTTGTGTACCTATATATATATATATATTAATAATATAATACATTAAGATTAGTTCTACCTAAATCTACACATTGTCAATTAATTAGATAGGTTATAGATCTATATAATCCTACTATTTAATCTTTTTTAACTTCGGTATAATGAACGGATCTGAAAATATAATGGAAAATTTTGTCTGTCTGTCTGTCTGTCTGTAGTCATCTACGTCTCTTCAGACCTTCTTTACGTATACAAATTATCTAACCTGATCAGAGGAGGGAACATTTTGACGGTATCTATACGAAAGGGGAGTAACCCAGAACCGATTAATACAGGCATTTTGTAACCGTAATTACTAGTATCCGGTTGAGAACGGTTACCGGATAGGGTATACTCGTTGGCAATTTCTTTAGGGTAGGGAGTAAGGGCGAGCAAGAGAAATAGAGAGGGTGGAGAGAGACTCGTATTCAGAGAGAGAGACATAGAGAATGGGCGAGAGAGGTCGAGTAAGCGAGGGCGGGAGAGTGGGGAGGACTCAGAGACCTGGTACTTACATTTCATACACGTCTCATCCAATTCCTTGGCAATTTCCTTTCAAATATTCTTCTGGAGAGGAAAATCTTTGTCTCAGGCATTGATGAATCATATAAGCCCGGTTGATTCCTCACCAGCTCTATAAATCGCTCGTATTTTTCTATACCAAACTTCATTGTTGACTTCTCCAACCTTAATAATGACGTCATTCACCAACTTTAATGATGTAAACTAGGAATTTCCACGCATTGTACGCGCAGACAAGCGGAGAAAAATCGCCTCTACTAGCGAATTTTGTCCGCGCGTTCATTAATCAGCGCAGCAATCTGCTTCAATGGAAACGTCATTATACCAGATAGTGTGAAGCAATTTTTACAAAAGCAGCGTGTGTTCCGCGCCAACAAAATTCGGCGCTGAAACCGCTCAAATAATACGCTCCATGGAAAGCGGGCTTTAAACTGACAAAGCGCTGACAGGCGACGCACATGTTCCGCAGAAGAACCGTCTGGTATATATGTAGCGGGTTAAGGCATAAGAACCCGGGGAAAGAAATGTAAGAAATGAAAGAGAGAGAATGTCTGTGTGACAACATGTTTTTGTAAAAGAAAGAAATAATTGTGATTTATATCTTCAAAGCAAAACTTGTTACTGGATTTGCACTTATTGTCAATTACGTCAGTACTTATGTCAGTAACTGCATTTTGTCTCCATCAAATTTGGCGTGGATGCATAACAATAGAGGCTTGTAAATATACTTCGCATATTGTATCTTATTTTCTCTAATGAATTGCTGGGCGTTTGTCAGAATCATGATCTTTATAAGAAAGTACAAAGTGCACGATTATTAGTCAGTAAGTGTCAAGGGGATTGAAAAGTGAAGGTTTCATTTTCATCATAAAAGCCACCATGTCACTTGTATATATTTACTTATTTATATACCCGTTGACTGGCATTTGTTGATTTACATATATAGTTTATATTACTACCATATCATCCCTTATTTGTAAATAGTTTTATCTTTATATATTTACATTAGTTTTTAATTACTGCTTCGTTTCTTCATCTTTCATCAGTTTTTGGGCACAATATGACCTATTAATTTATGTGTCGACGTGCCGTGAAACATCCTTCCTTCCTTCCTTCCTTCCTTCCTTCCTTCCTTCCCTCCCTCCCTCCCTCCCTCCCTCCCTCCCTCCCCTCCTCCCCCCCCTCCCTCCCTCCCTCCCTCCATTCGTATTCATTCATTCATTCATTCATTCATTCATTCATTCATTCATTCATTCATTCATTCATTCATTCTTTCATTCATTCATTCATTCATTCATTCATTCATCCCTCCCTCCCTCCATTCGTTTGTATTCGTTTGTGTTCGTTCGTTCGTTCGTTCGTTCGTTCGTTCGTTCATTCGTTCATTCATCCCTCCCTCCATTCGTTCGTTCGTTCGTTCGTTCGTTCGTTCGTTCGTTCGTTCGTTTATTACAGCCTGAAAAAAACAACAGCATATAATTGTTATGTAGTTTTTAGCTCTACTGATCAAAGATCAGCAGAGCTTATGCCGTGGTGCGGCGTCCGTCGTCCGTCCGTCCGTCCGTCCGAGTTTACAGGAGGGCCTTGTGTGTCTTTTTGTGTGTATAAAGTATACTTGTGTGACTTTTTTTTCTTGTGTGACTGACACACAAGCAAGTATGTCTCTATGCGCAGGAGATAGTCTATTTCTTCATTTAAAGCAATAAAAAATTGCAGTCACACAAGAGGAGGGGAGCTTGTGTGACTAAAATGTGTCCAAATGGTAAAAACGACACACAAAATGTAAAAAACAGTCACACAAGGTACGAATGTACACACAAAAAACAGACACACAAGTTTTGAGTCACACAAAGCCTGATTTTGTGTACGTCCGTCTGTCCGTCCGTCTGTCCGTTAACTTTTATTTGTAGCGACTACTCCTCTGAAACTACTGGATGGATATTCATAAAACTTTACAAAAATGTTGCCCATGAAGTCTATTTGATCCTAGCAAAAATTCATGTTGATGTGAAATCCAAGATGGCCGCCAAAGCTAAAAATAGATTTTTTAAATACAAGTTTGTAGCGACTACTTCTTGAAAACTATAAGTGATATTGATATGGGACTTTTTCTAAAATGATCAGCATGACATGATGTTGGTCCTTGTCGAACATCGTTTTGATTTGACGATAAACATGGCTGCCAGCGGCCATCTTTGTTTACATAGAGTTATATAATGAAAACTTGTAGCGACTACTCCTCTGAAACTACTTGACGGATTTTCATGAAACTTCACAGGAATGTTGCTCTTCATGTCTAATTGATCCTAGCAAAATTTCAGGTCGGCCGGAAATTCAAGATGGCCGCCACGGCTAAAAATAAATTTTCAAAATACAAGTTTGTAGCGACTACTTCTTGAAAACTATAAGTGATATTGATATGGGACTTTTTCTAAAATGATCAGCATGACATGATGTTGGTCCTTATCAAAAATTGTTTTGATTCAACGTTAAACGTGGCTGCCAGCGGCCATCTTTGTTTACATAGAGTCATATAGTAAAAACTTGTAGCGACTACTCCTCTAAAACTACTTGGCGGATTTTCATGAAACTTTACAGGAATGTTGCTCTTAATGTCTAATTGATCCTAGCAAAATTTCAGATCGGCCAGAAATTCAAGATGGCTGCCACAGTTAAAAATAGATTTTTAAAAAATAAGTTTGTAGCGACTACTTCTTGAAAACTATAAGTGATATTGATATGGGACTTTTTCTAAAATGATCAGCATGACATGATGGTTATCCGAGTCGAACATTATTTTGATTCGACATTAAACATGGCTGCCAGTGGCCATCTTTGTTTACATAGAGTTATATAATGAAAACTTGTAGCGACTACTCCTCTGAAACTACTTGACGGATTTTCATGAAACTTCACAAAAATGTTGCTCTTGATGTCTTATTGATCCTAGCAAAATTTCAGGTCGGCAGGAAATTCAAGATGGCCGCCATGGCTAAAAATAGATTTTCAAAATACAAGTTCGTAGCGACTACTTCTTGAAAACTATAAGTGATATTGATATGGGACTTTTTCTAAAATGATCAGCATGACATGATGTTGATCCTTGTCGAAAATCGTTTTGATTCGACGTTAAACATGGCTGCCAGCGGCCATCTTTGTTTACATAGAGTTATATAGTAAAAACTTGTAGCGACTACTCCTCTGAAACTACTTGGCGGATTGTCATGAAACGTTACAGGAATGTTGCTCTTGATGTCTAATTGATCCTAGAAAAATTTCAGGTGGGCCGGAAATTCAAGATGGCCGTCACAGCTAAAAATAGATTTTTAAAAAATAAGTTTGTAGCGACTATTTCTTGAAAACTATAAGTGATATTGATATGGGACTTTTTCTAAAATGATCAGCATGACATGATGTAGATCCTTGTGGAAAATTATTTTGATTCGACGTTAAACATGGCTGCCAGTGGCCATCTTTGGTTACATAGAGTTATATAGTAAAAACTTGTAGCGACTACTCCTCTGAAACTACTTGACGGATGTTCATGAAACTTAACAGGAATGTTGCTCTTGATGTATAGTTGATCCAAGAAAAATTTCAGGTCGGCCGGAAATTCAAGATGGCCGCCACAGTTAAAAATAGATTTTTAAAAAATAAGTTTGTAGCGACTACTTCTTGAAAACTATAAGAGATATTGATATGGGACTTTTTCTAAAATGATCAGCATGACATGATGGTTATCCGAGTCGAACATTATTTTAATTCAATGTTAAACATGGCTGTCAGTGGCCATCTTTGTTTACATAGAGTTATATAATGAAAACTTGTAGCGACTACTCCTCTGAAACTACTTGACGGATTTTCATGAAACTTCACAGGAATGTTGCTCTTGATGTCTAATTGATCCTAGCAAAATTTCAGGTCGGCCGGAAATTCAAGATGGCCACCACAGCTAAAAATAGATTTTCAAAAAAACAGTTTGTAGCGACTACTTCCTGAAAACAAAATCGATCAGTAGAGCTTCAAGGTCATTGACCTCTTGTTTAAGCTTGAATTTTCACGGAAAAGGCAAGCTTTTCTACTTGCCCTGACTTTGGCGTCAGTTAACCTTCTACATTTAACTTGCTCTGACTTTGGCGTGAGTTAACCTTTTACATTTAACTTGCCCTGACATTGGCGTGAGTTAACCTTCTACATTTAATTGCCTTGACTTTGGCGTGAGTTAACTTTCTACATTTAACTTGCCCTGACTCTGTCGTCAGTTAGCCTTCTACATTTAACTTGCCCTGACTTCGGCGTCAGTTAAGGTAACCTTCTACATTTAACTTGCCCTGACTTTGGCATCAGTTAACCTTCTACATTTAACTTGCCCTGACTTGGGCGTCAGTTAACCTTCTACATTTAACTTGCCCTGACTTCGGCGTCAGTTAAGGTAACCTTCTACATTTAACTTGCCCTGACTTTGGCATCAGTTAACCTTCTACATTTAACTTGCCCTGACTTTGGAGTCAGTTAACCTTCTACATTTAACTTGCCCTGACTTTGGCATTTAACTTGCCCTGACTTTGATGTCAGTTAACCTTCTAGATTTAACTTGTCCTGACTTCGGCATCAGTTAAGGTAACCTTCTACATTTAACTTGCCCTGACTTAAATTGGCATCAGTTAACCTTCTACATTTAACTTGCCCTGACTTTGGCGTCAGTTAACCTTCTACATTTAACTTGCCCTGACCTTGGCATTTAACTTGCCCTGACTTTGGCGTCAGTTAACCTTCTACATTTAACTTGCCCTGACTTTGGCGTCAGTTAACCTTCTACATTTAGGAAACATTTCAGAAACCACTTATAGGAATTGTGTGAATCTTTACACATGTATTCACTGTCATAAGAGGAACTCGTACAGACAAGTGCCATAACTCTATTTTGAATTTAACAAAATTATGCCACTTTTTCTACTTAGTTTCCCATAAATAGACAAGGCCATGACAGTCGAGAGTGCTGTTATCCATCAGACAGCTCTTGTTACCTTTATTAGAGAAAATATAGTGTATCGATTATCGCCAGTAGCTTGCCGACGGTGGCTTAGTGGTAGATAGTCCGCCTTGCCTGCCGGAGGTCATTGGTTCAGTCTCCAGCAAAACCACAACAATGGTACTAGTAGCTCCCTTGCTTGATGTTCAGCACGTAATGGGTAGTTCTAGGACTGGTTGGCCCTTTGTCTGTGTAATGTGACTGGGTGGGGTATTATGTCATGTGTCTATGGCCTGGTATTCCAGTATGGCATCACTATTTAATTGAGCAATGAGCTCGCAATGTGACTGGGTGGGATATTATGTCATGTGTCTATGGCATGGTATTCCAGTGTGGCAGCACTATGTAATTGAGCAATGAGCTCACAATGTGACTGGGTGGGGTATTGTGTCATGTGTCTATGGCATGGTATTCCAGTGTGGCAGCACTATGTAATTGAGCAATGAGCTCACTGCCACAACTAGACATCATCACAATATGAATGAAATATCCCCATACATACATACATAGACTCACTAAAATAACATTAAATGTTTGCACAATAATAATTATTGCATTATTCTACTGGGTTAACAATCTGTTGCAACTGGTCGCGGTTGCATTTACCACATTTTTTCCCTAATGGAAGAACTTTTATTCCCATGTAGTTTCGAGAAATTCTGTCCCAATTCCTGTGCTAATTTCTGCCATCAATGGTTTTCCGCTATAAATACTCGTTTTGCCATCTGTGTGGGTGAGATTGAACCAGAAATTCCCTGTTAAGTCTGCAAAATTGTGCTAAGTGTCCCATTTCAGTCTTTCTTGGTTTTCTCTGCTTGTCAGAAGCAGTCCTTAATAATTATAGTCAGTTTTATTTTTGTCTCTATCCATTTCACATGGTATGTTTGCATTTAGATCTGTTATCTGGTTCAATGTTTGTTCTCAGAGTCTTTGTTGCAGAGGTATCACTGTCTTTTATACAACATGGAGTTGAATGGTTTTCAGGACACCTTGTGGTCTTGTTTCCTTGAGCATACCTTGTCACTGGTCTTGTAGCATGCCTTGTCACTGGTCTTGTTTCTTGTAGCACACATTGTCACTGGTCTTGTTACATCAACATCACATCAACCCATCAGTACCTGAGTCCTACTTGATTGTTTATTCTTCTCTAGTCACATCAACCCATCAAAACCCGAGTCATACTTGATTGTTTGTTCTTCTCTAGTCACATCAACCCATCAAAACCTGAGTCATACTTGATTGTTTGTTCTTCTCTCGTCACATCAATCCTTCAATACGAGAGCCATACTTGATTGTTTGTTCTTCTCTAGTCAGATCAACCCATCAATACCTGAGTCATACTTGATTGTTTGTTCTTCTCTAGTCACATCAACCCATCAATACCTGAGTCATACTTGAGTGTTTGTTCTTCTCTAGTCACATCAACCCATCAATACCTGAGTCATACTTGAGTGTTTGTTCTTCTCTAGTCACATCAACCCATCAAAACCTGAGTCATACTTGCTTGTTTGTTCTTCTCTCGTCACATCAACCCATCAATACCTGAGTCATACTTGAGTGTTTGATCTTCTCTAGTCGTATCAACCCATCAATACCTGAGTCATACTTGATTGTGTGTTCTTCTCTAGTCGCATCAACCCATCAATACCTGAGTCATACTTGAGTGTTTGTTCTTCTCTAGTCACATCAACCCATCAATACCTGAGTCATACTTGAGTGTTTGATCTTCTCTAGTCATATCAACCCATCAATACCTGAGTCTTACTTGATTGTGTGTTCTTCTCTAGTCGTATCAACCCGTCAATACCTGAGTCATACTTGAGTGTTTGTTCTTCTCTAGTCGCATCAACCCATCAATACCTGAGTCATACTTGAGTGTATGTTCTTCTCTAGTCACATCAACCCATCAATACCTGAGTCATTATACTTGGGTGTTTGTTTTTCTCTAGTCACATCAACCCATCAATACTTGAGTCATACTTGAGTATAAGAATCTTTCATGGGTATCCGGTGAGATAGGGAATTCCAACCCGGGGTATTAGTGTTTTTATTGGAACCGAGGCTCTGCCGAGGGCCCGATTAAAACACTTATACCGAAGGTTGGCATTCCCTATCTGAACCGAATACCCATGATAGATTGTTTTTCTTGCAAATCAGAGACATGTTGTGCGTTGATGCCGCCATCTGTTAACGTTTTGCATGTTTTCCTGCATACCGGATGTAGGTGTGCACGTGACCTTTATCTTTACCCATAAAGATAAGACTTTCCATCCCCCATGTAAAACGTCGATAGCCTTATCCGGTATGCAAGAATGTTTGTTCTTCTCTAGTCACATCAGTCCTTCAATACTTGAGCCATACGTCATTGTTTGTCCTTCTCTAACCCTATAAACTTGTTAATACTTGAATGTGCCCTGTATGATTATCGTTGTTTCCAATGCCAGTGTGTTATAATCAGTTGTTTCCAATGTCAGTGTGTTATAATCAGTTGTTTCCAATGACTATGATTAACATCTTCTATTCTTATGTATGACAAGTATGACATATGTAGGAGAAACAATGATGGCTTTTATTAAAGAGAAAATAAATTCACATGATTTTGCTTTAAGTTGTAATAGTGATAAATCTGGGCTATATCTCAGTGACATCATATATTGTGTTACCTCTGAAGATGATGTCCAACATAATATACCTGTTCTTTTGTATATACACTGAACAAAATTGCTAAGTATCAACTTTTGAGATCCCCACCCTTTAACTAATTTTCTTATTTTAAATATATTTTAGAATAGATATATGATAAGTATTTTGTTTTGACCCATAGTTTGTAAAACATTTATTTTTGTTTAAAATAAATTGTTACATCTTTTGAGAGTTACCCTCCCTTCATATGAAAACATGAAATGTACTGATAAAACACAAAACATGAGTCAAAGATCGCTTAAAGATATAAAATTCTTAAAATTGATATGAAATAATAGAAAAAAACATAAAAATTTGACCCATTTATCGCAGATTTGCCGTCTATAAAAAAATGAAATATGGATAATCTTGAATTACCTCCCTTTACATTGAATATTGTTTGAAATTCACGTAACTGTAATTCAGCGTTAACATTAAATATTTCGAAAAAAAAAATTGCAAACGCATTTGTAATGGTAATGCTAGTAAAACATGATGTCAAAATAATTGGCATATTTTAGAATTAGGAACATCGAAAGCTTCACTAATTCGAAATACTTAATAAAATCCTATATACCCAGTTGTATAAGTGTCATAACTTTTTTCTAAGAAAACACATTGACGATTTACACTCGTTATTTTGCAGTTTAACCGTATCTCTAATCAAGCTCAAAATACACAAAACAATGAGAATATTATTGACTATTCTTAGGTTGATACTTAGCAATTTGGTTTAGTATATACCATGTAAGCAATGAACTGTCTGCCCAAAATCATTGACCGTTTCAGTTTATTTTTAGAGCATACTTTATTTGAGATTGTGCCCTATTGAACTGTAATCATTATTTTTCACCATTATCCCCTATGATGGTGTAAGACGATGAAAGAATCAATCACGGGTATCCGGTGAAGATTGGGAATTCCAACCCGAGATATACCGTATTTCCCCTATTAGTAGCGCCCGGGCGCTATACAAAGTTCAAAAGGGGCGCTTTTATTATTGTTAATTTTTTTCAATATTTCCCGATATCTTACCCGATTGTTTACTATAAAATTACTATAAGACGATATTTTACTACGACACCGGCACTGACTAAAACTTAACCCAACTGTATATGGAGTATAACTCTGTCATCATTGAAGCGTAATAGGTAAAACTGATGACAGCGCTGTAAGGTTTAATTTATGTGATAGACCAAGCCAGTGTCGTAATAAAAAACTCCCTGTAATCAAATCCATTAGCAGTAAAGACAAAAGTGTTTTTTTTTAAAGAGTTTTTGGATTTTCGAAGAAGATAAGGTTTCTTAAAATTGGTGTGGGCGCTATTATTGGGGAAGGCACTACTAACAGGGGTATTTCAGTAACTCTTTTTATAGAAACCTTGGGTTGGAATTTCCCTACCTGAACCGGATACCCATGATTGATTCTTTTTCTTGCATATCCTTTACATCCTGCGCGTTGATGTCGCCAATTACTAACGTTTTGCATGTTTATTTATACAATGACGTCATGCAACTGTCATTGTTGATATCAGCGCGTGACTTTTGTCTTCCCCATGTGTACGGTCAGGCTTTTCATCACCCATGTAAAATGTGGATAACCATATCAGGTATGCAAGAAAATATGTGTTGTACTAAGCTGATTGCATTTCTTACACCTAATTTGGATTGAATTATAAGTACATGCTTGCTCCCGAGTCAATGTCTGAACAGAGTTTGATAGGTAGAATATGTGTACCTGAGTACTCGGAACCCAGTTACTTGCAGTTACCCGTTATCAATTTACTTTTGGTGTAAAACATATTTTATGTTGTATTTTTAGATCACCTGAGCCGAAGGCTCAAGGTGATCTATTGGGATCACTCTTCGTCCGGCTGTCGTCCGTCGTTAACTTTTCTTCAAACAACTTCTCCTCAGAAACCGCTTGGCTAATTTTGACCTAATTTCAAATGGATAATCCTTAGGTGAATGCTTTTTAGATTTCTTAAAATTAGGTCAGTGCGACTTCCAAGATGGCTGCCATTACCATATATAGTTGAAACCTTAAAAAATCTCCAGAACTGCTGGACAGATTTCAACAGTTTTTCTTCTTCTCTGAAACCACAAGGCACAGAGCTCTCATGTATTATTGTAGCATCAGCTTATGGTCCTCTACTAAGTTTGTTCAAATGGTGACCCTGCGGTCAAATTTGTCCCCGCCCCAGCGGTCACAGTTTTACATAGACTTAAATAGGAAAAAAATTAAAAAATCTTCTTCTCGGAAACTACAAGAGCCATAGGTTTGATATTTTGCATTTACTATAAGATTATGGTCCTCTACCAAGTTTGTCCAAATGGTGACCCTGGGGTCACATTTGGCCCCGCCCCAAAGGTCACATGTTTTACATAAACATGTTTAGGGAAAAACTTAAAAATCTTCTCTGAAACTGCAAGAGCCAGAGGTTTAATATTTTGCATTTGCTATAAGCTTATGGTCCTCTACCAATTTATTCAAATGATGACCCTGGGGTCACATTTGGCCCCGCCCCGGATTGTTACAGTTTTACATAGGCTTGTATAGGGAAAAACTGAAAAAAAAATATTTTTCTCTTGAACGGCAAGAGCCGGAGGTTTAATAGAGCTTTAATATTTTTCATTTGCTATAAGCTTATGGTCTTCTACCAAGTTTGTTCAAATGGTGACCCTGTTGTCAAATTTGGCAAATATATATATATAGGGAAAAAAATTCTTCTCTGAAACTGCAAGAGCCAGGGGTTTAATATTTTGCATTTACTATAAGATTATGGTCCTCTACCAAGTTTGTTCAAATGGTGACCCTGGGGTCAAATTTGACCCTGCCCCATGGGTCACAGTTTTACATAGACTTATATAGGAAACACATTAAAGTCTTCTTCTCTGGAACTACAAGAGCCATAGGTTTAATATTTTGCATTTACTATACTTTTATGGTCCTTTACCAAGTTTGTTTAAATGGAGACCGTGGGGTCTCATTTGGCCTCGCCCCAGGGGTCATGTTTTACATATACTTGTATAGGGAAAAACTTAAAAACTCTTCTTCCCTGAAACCACAAAGCTCTCATATATTACATGTAGCCCTGGGGTCACATTTGGCCCTGCCCAAGGTGTTACACTTAGCACCTTCATTTTGTATTTAGTGTTTACCAAACTTTGTCAGTGTCTTTATATCAATGTTGTTATACACAACAGAGCCCATATTTCCTGAACAATCTTAACCAAACTTGCACAGATTGTATATGACCATAAGATTTCGAAGAAGTTTCATAATGTGCCAGTACTCAGGTGATCGATTTAGGGCCATCTTGGCCCTCTTGTTTTTCTTTCTTAAATAATAAGGCATATTGCAGTCTGAAATACCTTTATACATGTGTTAATATTATACAGAATATCATTAATATGGCATTTGTGACAACTTGAATGCACTTTCATATACACCTATCTCAGTTGAAAAATCTTCTCCAATTTAGTTTGGATAGTAGGTGTCAATCGAAATACGAGTAAAACCATCATTATGTGTTTCAGTTGCGTTGTCAATGTACGGTACATATGCATTAAACTGGGTCCCATAAAATAATAGATTCAAATATTGTTAATGAAATAGTTTTTTAGCTTTAGGCCAGCAGGGCATATGCGATAGCATTTCGTCTGATGGTGTGGGTATTGGCCTCCGTAAGCAGCAGTTCCTCTGAAACCACTCAGCCAATTTTACTCAAAAACAGGCGGATACAACAGTCTTTCCAGCATCAACTCTGGGGTCCATCCCCACCCCTGGGGACATTGCTACTGGGTCATAACTTGGAAACTTTTGAGATCCCCACCTTTTAACCATATATACACTTACTGGGCATGACTAGACGGATACAACCATCCACACGGCATTGGCCCTGGGGTCTATTCCCACCCTGGGACATAACCAGTGTTGGTCATAACTTGGAAACTGTTGATATCCCCACCCTAAAAGCATATATACACTTACTGGACATGAACAGATGGATACAACCATCCAACCAGCAGCGACCCCGGGGTCTGTCCCCACCCCTGGGGACATAGCTGTTTGGTCATAACTTGGAAACTGTGTGTTTGTTAATGCCCAGTAAGTGTATATATCGTTATAGGGTGGGGATCTCAACAGTTTCCACCCCTATGGGTCATAACTTCTGAAGTAATGAGATCCCCAACCAGTAACAATATATACACTAAGTACTGGTCACGAACAGACGGATACAACCGTCCAACAAGATTCCCACCCTATAACCATATATATACACTTACTAGGCTTGAACAGATTAAGATGGGCATGGGAATTCACGATTGACTACGTGATCACATTCTGTGATGAAATTATAAGCTTGTTTCACAATTTTTTGCAAAGATTATGAGGGGAGCTATAATAATTCTAGTTTTGTGATCTAACTACACTTTTATTTAATAAAATGCACAACAGTTAGCAGTCTGAATATTGGTGATTTAATTTGATATGAGACTGAAGCACATTATAACTCTTCCAGATCACCTCCAGTCCCTTTAATAACAAACCCTGTTAGGATTTAAATTATCGCCTCCAGTCCCTTTAATATCAAACCTTGTCATGATTTAAAAGCAAATCTATATTTAAATGACACATGATATCAGTTATCATGTAGTCCAACAATTGTCCGCATAACAATTCAAGATCAGAAATCGTGAAACTTCACAGGAATGTTGCTCTTGATGTCTAGTTGATCCTAGAAAAAATCAGGTCGGCCGGAAATTCAAGATGACCGCCACTGCTAAAAATAGATTTTAAAATGATTTTTTGGCATCTACTTCTCAAAAACTGTTAGTGATATTGATTTGGAACCTTTACCAAAATGACTGGCACGACATGTAGTTGATCCTAACCAATGTTCATTTTGATTGGATGTCAAACATGGCCGCCAGCGGCCATCCTTGTTTACATACAGTTATACAGGAAAAACTTGTGGCGACTACTCCTCTGAAACTACTTGTTGGAATTTCATGGAACTTGACTAGAAAGTTGCTCTGAATGTCTAGTTGATCCTAGCTAAATTTCAGGTCGGTCAGAAATTCAAGATGGCCACCATAGATTTTAAAAATGTGATTTTGTGGCGACTACTTCTCAAAAAACGTAAGAGATATTGATTTTGAACCTTGCCAAAATAACTGGCAGGACATGTAGTTAATCCTAAACAAAGTTTATTTTAATTGGATGTCAAACATGGCCGCCAGCGGCCATCTTTGTTTACATAGAGTTATATATATAGGAAAAACTTGTGGGGACTACTCCTTTGAAACTACTTGTTGGAATTTCATGGAACTTGACAGGAATGTTTCTCTTGATGTCTAGTTGATCCTAGCAAAATTTCAGGTCGGTAGGAAATTGAAGATGGCCATCACAGCTAAAAATAGATTTTAAAAATGCTACTTTGTGGCGACTACTTCTCAAAAACCATAAGTGATATTGAATTTGAACCTTTACCAAAATGACTGGTGCGACATTTACTTGGTCCTAACCAAGATTAATTTTGATTCCTTGTAAAACATGGCTGTAAGTGGCCATCTTTGTTTAAATAGAGTTATATAGGAAAAACTAATGGCGACTATTCCTCTGAAACTTCTTGACGGATTTTCATGAAACTTCACAGGAAGGTTGCTCTTGATGTCTAGTTGATCCTAGCAAAAATTCAGATCGGCCGGAAATTCAAGATGGTCGCAACAGTTAAAGATAGATTTTAAAAATGCGATTTTGTGGTGGCTACTCAAAAAAACAAAAGTGATATTTATTTGGAACCTTTACCAAAATGACTGCCATGACATGTAGGTAGTCCTAACCAAAGTTCATTTTGATTTGGATGTCAAATATGACCACCAGCGGCCATCTTGTTTACATAGAGTTATATAGAAAAACGTGTGGCGACTACTCCTTTGCAGGTCAGATGGAAATTCAAGATGGCCACCATGGCTAAAAATAGATTTTTAACAACTACTTCTTGAAAACTGTATATGGAACTTTTTCTAAAATGATCAGCATGACATGATGTTGGTCCTTGTTGAAAATTATTTTGATTTGACATTAAACATGGCTGCCAGCGGCCATCTTTGTTTACATAGAGTTATATAGTGACTACTCCTCTGAAACTACTTGATAGATTTTCATGAAACTTCATAGGAATGCTGATCTAGCTATCAAAACCTATCAGTAGAGGTTCAAGGTCATTAACCTCTTGTTTATAATAGAAACTAATTTCTAATAAAATGTAGTGGAACTGCTGTCTTCCTTAGCTAGTTTTTGGATGCAAAACCCCTGCTATCCACAGCACTACCAGGACAGTCAAAAGTTCAAAGCCCTGTTCTTTACACCTGCTTTGTCCCGGGTTGGGTGGGGGCAGAGGTTACAAATGACTATAGTTTCTTTTAGTAAATGTTTCAGCCTTGTCTGGCATAGGGAGGCAGACTGTGGATATGGTGGTCTGTCACAAATCAAATGGTCAGTGAATTCAAACAGTCATTTTTCAAATTGAATAATTATATCAAAACTGTAATAAAACTTAAAATATCAATTTTATTTTTATTGCCAGTCCGAGTGTAATTATAGTAAAGAATTTGTTCAGGGAAGTTTTGTACCTATATATTTTCGTACCATTAAAGCATATCAGAAGATAAGTAAACCTAACGGTTCTAAACTTTATACTTTGCTCACCCATTTTTCTAAAATGAACAGCATAACATGATTAATTGTTATTCCTTGTCGAAAATCAGTTTGGTTCGACATTAAACATGGCAGCCAGCGGCCATCTTTGTTTGCATAGAGTTACATGTATATAGTAAAAATGTGTAGCGACTACTTCTCTGAAACTAATTGATGAGATTTTCATGAAATTTCCCAGGAATATTGCTCTTAGTGTTTAGTTGATCCTAGCAAAATTTCAGAACGGCCAGAAATTCAAGATGGCCGCCACGGCTAATAATAGATTTTTAAAAAACAAATTTGTAGCGACTACTTCTTGAAAACTATAAGTTATATTGATATGGGACTTTTTCTAAAATGATCAGCATGATATGATGTTGGTCCTTGTTGAAAATTATTTTGATTTGATAAACATGGTTGTCATCTTTGTTTACATAGAGTTATATATAAAAACTTGTAACCACTACTCTGAAACTACCCCTGCGAATGGAGTCCTTCAAAACCATGGTTGACCATGGTTCAACTGTGGTTTACCATGGTCAACCATGGTTGCTGAACAATGGTCAACCTTGGTATAACCATGGTTTAACAAAAACACTAAATAGCACCACAGCTGAAAACCATGGTCAAACTATGACCATGGTCAACCATGAATTTCTTACTAGGTCAAAACCATGGTCAACCGAGGTCAAAACCATGGTCAAACCAAGGTCAACCATGGTTTAGCCAGTCAGTCATTGTTTATACCATGGCCAACCATGTTCTTTTACCATGGTCAGCCATGGTTGGGAAATAAAAAACCATGGTTAGCAATGCTTGATGCAGATTCAATAGGACAGAATACAAGTTTGACACAGTTTACAGTTAACAATTTCTATTCTCCTTTAAGGTTACAGGTTTGAGGATTGACAGACAAAAAGTTGAGGTAACAATTTCTATTCTCCTTCAAGGTTACAGGTTTGAGAAAAAATATTAACTTATGATAATGACAGTCTAGGTTGGCGCTAAGTTTTAAAAATTAGTAGCCAAAATTCCAAAAATAATGAAACTATACTCCAATTTAATGAACTTTTCATACATAATGCAAAAAGACACAACTTTTTCAAATAATAAAAAAAAAAATAGGTGCCATTGGCTATTTTGGCTACTGTCAGCGTTAACCTAGACAGTTCCCTGGTGAAAATATTCCTGTGGAATTGCAGTGGAATTTCCAGTGGATGTCCAGTGGACATCCATTGGAATAATCTAGCGGAATTGCTCTGGAATTCCACTGGTATACCACTGGAAATACCACTGGAATTTCAGAGCAATTCCACTTGATTTTTCCAGTGGAATTTCACTGGATATCGGAGCAATTCTACTAGATTTTTCCAGTGGAAATACCAGTGGTATTAGAGTGAAATACCAGTGGTATGTATTCCAGTGAAATACCAGTGGCATTTAAACTTGAATAATCTTAACTCGAATAATCTTATTATTCCAGAGGAAATACCAGTGGAATACCAGTGATATTTCCACTGGAATAATCTAGTGGAATTGCCCTGATATCCAGTGGTATTCCATATATGTTTACGTACCCGGTTTGATTATAGTAGTGGGATTCGATAACATTTAGGACAATTTAAATTGGAGGACAGACGGCAGACAATACCCTATCGCATAAGCTCATGCAATAATCTCTGGCCTGTGGCCATTGAAGCTATATATAGCTAATTAAATATAACTTCTTTTTAGCTCTACTGATCAGAGATCAGCAGAGCTTATGCCGTGGTGCGGCGTCCGTCGTCCGTCCGTCTGTCTGTCCGTAAACTTTTATTTGTAGCGACTTCACAGCTGAAACTACTGGATGGATATTCATGAAACTTTACAGAAATGTTGCCCATAAAGTCTAGTTGATCCTAGCAAAAATTCATGTTGATGTGAAATCCAAGATGGCCGCCAAAGCTAAAAATAGAGTTTTAAAATACAAGTTTGTAGCGACTTCTTCTTGAAAACTATAAGTGATATTGATATGGGACTTTTTCTAAAATGATCAGCATGACATGATGTTGATCCTTGTCAAAAATCGTTTTGATTCAACGTTAAACATGGCTGCCAGCGGCCATCTTTGTTTACATAGAGTTATATAGTAAAAACTTGTAGCGACTACTTCTCTGAAACTACTTGGCGGATTGTCATGAAACTTTACAGGAATGTTGCTCTTGATGTCTAATTGATCCTAGAAAAAATTCAGGTCGGCCGGAAATTCAAGATGGCCGTCACAGCTAAAAATAGATTTTTAAAAAATAAGTTTGTAGCGACTACTTCTTGAAAACTATAAGTGATATTGATATGGGACTTTTTCTAAAATGATCAGCATTACATGATGTTGATCCTAGTCAAAAATCGTTTTGATTCAACATTAAACATGGCTGCCAGCGGCCATCTTTGTTTACATAGAGTTATATAGTAAAAACTTGTAGCGACTACTCCTGTGAAACTACTTGGCGGATTGTCATGAAACTTTACAGGAATGTTGCTCTTGATGTCTAATTGATCCTATCAAAATTTCAGGTCGGCCGGAAATTCAAGATGGCCGTCACAGCTAAAAATAGATTTTTAAAAAATAAGTTTGTAGCGACTACTTCTTGAAAACTATAAGTGATATTGATATGGGACTTTTTCTAAAATGATCAGCATGACATGATGTAGATCCTTGTGGAAAATTATTTTGATTCGACGTTAAACATGGCTGCCAGTGGCCATCTTTGGTTACATAGAGTTATATAGTAAAAACTTGTAGCGACTACTCCTCTGAAACTACTTGACGGATGTTCATGAAACTTCACAGGAATGTTGCTCTTGATGTCTAGTTGATCCTAGAAAAATTTCAGGTCGGCCGGAAATTCAAGATGGCCGCCACAGCTAAAAATAGATTTAAAATAAATAAGTTTGTAGCGACTACTTCTTCAAAACAATAAGAGATATTGATATGGGACTTTTTCAAAAATGATCAGTATGACATGATGTTGGTCCTTGTCGAAAATCGTTTTGATTTGACCTTAAACATGGCTGCTTTGTTTTCATAGAGTTATATAATGAAAACTTGTAGCCACTACTTCTTTGAAACTACCTGACGGATTTTCATGAAACTTCACAGGAATGTTGCTCTTAATGTCTTATTGATCTTAGCAAAATTTCAGGTCGGCCGGAAATTCAAGATGGCCGCCACGGTTAAAAATAGATTTTCAAAAAACAAGTCTGTAGCGACTACTTCCTGAAATCAAAATCAATCAGTAGAGCTTCAAGGTCATTGACCTCTTGTTTAAATGATGTATACATTTAAATTTATTAAATTCTGACACGTTGTAAAAAACAGCAGTCCCATGGCCGTATAGCCTCTTCACACAATCTTCCTTGGTGATCAGTTTGGTATAGGGCCAGGTTTTTTTCTTTGATTTATGCACTGCACTAGCTCGTCCCGCCATATCTGCACGTATGCCATGCCGTTTTTGGCCTCTCCAAGAAACTGAAATCTGAAAATAAGTTTTTCATAAAACATTGACATCATGTGTTTTTAGCTCTACTGATCAGAGATCAGCGGAGCTTATGCCGTGGTGCGGCGTCCGTCGTCTGTCTGTCCGTCCGTCCGTCTGTCCGTCCGTCTGTCCGTAAACTTTTTTTTGTAGCGACAACTTCTCTGAAACTACTGAATGGATTTTCATGAAACTTTACAGAAATGTTGCCCATGAAGTCTAGTTGATCCTAGCAAAAATTCATGTTGATGTGAAATCCAAGATGGCCGCCAAATCTAAAAATAGGTTTTTAAAAAACAAGTTTGTAGCGACTACTTCTTGAAAACTATAAGTGATATTGATATGGGACTTTTTCTAAAATGATCAGCATGACATGGTGTTGGTCCTTGTCAAAAATCGTTTTGATTCGACGTTAAACATGGCTGCCAGCGGCCATCTTTGTTTACATAGAATTATATAATGAAAACTTGTAGCGACAACTCCTCTGAAACTACTTGACGGATTTTCATGAAACTTCACAGGAATGTTGCTCGTAATAGCTTATTGATCCTAGCAAAATTTCAGGTCGGCTGGAAATTCAAGATGGCCGCCACGGTTAAAAATAGATTTTCAAAAAACAAGTCTGTAGCGACTACTTCCTGAAATCAAAATCAATCAGTAGAGCTTCAAGGTCATTGACCTCTTGTTGATATAAAATATATTGTAACTAAAAACACTAGATTGTTTATTATGGGGGAGCATACAGTCGCCGCTTTTTCCGTCCGTCCGTGTGTGCGTCCGTGCGTCACACTTTTTGTCCGGAGCATAACTCAAAATGTATGCTTGATTAAAGTTCGTGTGAATTATTAGGACAATGAGACGGAGTGCAGTTCATAGGAACCATAACTCTAGCTTTACTACTTTTTTAATTATCTCCCTTTTTTGAAAAATCTTATCCGGAGCATAATAGAGTTCCTCCACCAATAAAAAGCTGGAATGTCGCCAAATGACCTTAGCTGTTGGTGCAACTATAAAATCCAGTTTAATGAATTCATATAAGATTTGGTTGAATTCCGTCAAGCGGTTTCTGAGAAAAAGTCGTCAAAAGCAAAAGAAAATGACGACGGACAGACAACGGACGGACGACGGACGAAGAGTGATTCGAAAACATCACATTGAGCCTTCGGCTCAGGTGATCAAAAACACTGACAGATGACAACGATTTTTGAATTTTGAATTCCCGATGAGTTTCTTGCATTTGAGATTTACTAAAACATGGCAGAGAAGTAACTGATAATAGAGTATATTGTGCTAAAAATACAAAAACTATTAATTGTTAACACGGGTCTTTTAAGAAAATCCATCTAGACATAGTTGTTTTAACATATATACAAGTGCACATAAAATGCAAAACGGTTATAATTTTTACTACATTATTATACACTCTTTATGGGACGGGCCTCATCCTTTGACAAAAAACTAATAATCTCAATTTCCTTGTACAAATGTATTTCTAACAGCAATTTACAGTTACCTATAGAAATTCTCTCTCCCCCAAATACAATAGGCTCGAAATGTGTCTTCAAATGCAGCATGTTTATGTCATTCTGCACTGATTTTGCCTCGTATCACAAAGAACTCTAGCAGTTTAATCAGCACACTAGATTTAATCAGCACACTAAATGGAAGAAATTGTCATCCGTCCAAGGTTAACATTACTTTAATATATAGAAATATGTCCTTAAAAAAAACACTTCTTTTTAACAGTAGAGCATACACAGAGGGAGGGACCTCTTGATTTTCCCTCTTCTTTTCTCGTGCTCATTTTAAGCGGGTTTTTGAAAATAATCGGCTTATAGATTGGCGTTAACCGGGCAGGTGGACAGCGAGCGAAATTCAACATTTTCCTTTTTTTGTTATATCTTAGCATAACCATGTCCAATCTTCAGCAAGCTTTAACAGAATCTTCTTCTCGTGAAGCAATAAACTTTTTGTTTTAAGTTTCATTTCCACTTAATAACTTTAGAGGAATCAGGAATCATTAATAGATGGGGTGTTGCATACAAAATTCTAGGTCACGTGATCAAGATGTATGTTCCCATTAAGTCCTTAATTGTTTTAGAAAATGGGGTGAAACTTTATTTATGTCACAGCAGAATTTGAGGACATGCAATTTTCAGTCCACCAATTTCGTGATAGAATTATGCTAAATTTGGTTCAATTTTAGTATTGGTCTATTATACTTACGACAACATTACCATTGCTTTAACTCAACTTGCATTAGTTCACGAGTGGAAAAAACTTCCCAAATTCCCTTCCCGGGACTGCGTCCTCCGAAATCAGAACGAGGCTAACGGTACTTCCTCTTATTCCACTCGGTCTGAATCTGAAAGGATCAGGTAATTTCGGGTGGCTCAATTTGTGTTTTTTCACGGGTTTTGTGTTTTGTTGATTTTATTTTTGTATTTCGTTATCGTTATACACCTTTTCTACATTAATAGTTCGTGCGTTTAGCACTCGCTGTTGTACTTTTTTCTATTTTAGCGCAATGTCGCATGTGACCACGCCACCGCTGGGTGGGGAGTCCTGCCCGAAGGGGGAAATGAGTACCCCTTACGCCCAGGATAAACCCCAACCCAGACGGAAACTGCCTGGTTCCCCTTCCACTCCTGTTGCCAGTAAGATGCTGGCAGGTACTGGGGGGTCCCACGGTGGTGACAGAGACTCTCTCCCTAAGCAGTATGCGGAAGGCCCTCAGAACAGCTCAGACTCGAACTCATCTAGGTCACCTTCCGTAGAGTCCAGGCACAAGAGTAACCGGGATTATTCAGGTAATTCGTCCGATATTTCTAAATTTTCGGGTTTTTCCAATTCCCCTCTTCATCATAGGGGTAGGTCCCACTCCCGGCGTAAACGTCGTTCTAGGAGTAGATCTCCTCAGACGTCATGAGCATCGTAGACGTCATGAGCATCGTCATCACTTGTCTTCCCGGGAGCTATCCAATCTCAGGTCTCTTCTGAGCTCGGCTTCCTGGCTCTCTCATTCTAAGAGGTCCAGGCACCACTCTAGGTCCTCCTCTAGAGATGGTTCTAAGTGCGCTAGACGTTCTAGTTCTTCTCGCCATAGAACTGATCACGCCCACAGCATGTCACCTTCTCACGGTTCCCGTAGGAATTCTACTCCTTCTGATGTTCTCCCCCCTCAACCTCAAGAGGACGTTTTTTCGGGGTTTCTGTTGGATCCCACCACAGGCTTGTTCCAATCTGGTCAACCTCCCTTACCCCCTCAGAGTGTTACTTCTGAGCTTCTTGAAGAGTTACAGGAAGAACCTTCTCAAGGTGCGGTTTGCCCTTCCTTCTCTGATATGATTACCCTTCTTAGAGATAGGTTGGGATCCTCAGTTTGCCCTCCGGTCGTTGCTCCTGTCAGTTCCTCTGCTGGTGCTTCGGCCATGGACTACTTCGATGTACAGGCCGACTCTTCTAAGTCTGACCGGGCGTTACCCCAGAGTAGGCAGGTTGCCTCTCTTCTTTCCTCTCTTTTGGCTGAGATGAGAGGTTCGGAAACAGTTCAAGGGTCTCCACTTCCTCAGTTTCCTAAGGTCCTTCGTCCTAATAGGCTTCTGACAGGTAAAAAGCAGTGCAGTAACTTGCGTGCAATGTATGTGCCTCAAGCTCCTGTTCTCCCTTTGGAACCTCCATTGGTAGATTCTTCGGTTCAAGAGGTTCTTCGACCTAAGACTAGCTTGCCTTCGGTGGCTACCATCCCTTTGGTAGAGGTTGTTTCTTTAGATCGTTTGGCACGTATGGGGGTCCAGATTTCGTCCCATACCGACTTGTTTCTGTGCGGCATCCTCTCAATTCTGAGGGATCCTTCTCCTTCTCCTGAGGCTCTTCTCGAGCTCCAACGTTATATTCTTTCCACGGTGAAAGCTAACATTTACAATATGGGTTTGTTTCTTCGAATGTCCGAGGTTTTCAGTCTGGTCAGGAGAGATTCTTAATCCACAACTGTCTGCAAGCCTTAGGGTGGAACCTATTAGTTCCCCTACTCTTTTTGGTCCCTCCTTCCCAGATGTGCTATCCCATTACAGGGAAGAGGTTAAGCATTCTTCTTTCCAGAAGATAGCACTGTCTTCTGTTCGTCCTCCTAGACCCCCTCACAGGTTTCCAACCCCTCAAGCTACGGTTAGCAGGGCCCCGATAGTAGCTCCTGCACCCTTTGTTCCACAGTCTTCTTCGTCTATGGGCCAACCCAGGTCAGTTCGTCCCCCAAAGCGACAGGATAAGTACCATTCTGGGGGTCGAGGTAGGGGTAGGGGTAGAGGCAGAGGTTCTCGCTTCCCTGCCCCATAGGGCTGCCCGCTCCGGTTTTCCACAGGCTCCTTCCGGTTCGGGTCCTCCTCTAGACTTGAGGATTCCAAAACCGGAAATACCTACAGGCGGCAGACTTTCTGCCTTCAGTCAAGCCTGGGAAAAGATAGCAGATCCTTGGACACTCTCAGTGGTCCGGGGCGGGTATCTTATTCCGTTTCATGTTCAACCTCCTCTCACACGTCATCCTCCAGCCAGATTCGGTCCTCCTCGAAATTCAGAGAAGGTTCTGGTCTTGGATCAGGAAATCCAAAACCTCTTGCGGTTACAGGCAGTGGAAGCAGTGCTTCCCTCCCATTCAAGAAAGGGCTTTTACAGCCGCCTCTTTGTAGTGGCCAAACCTTCGGGTTCTTGGAGAACCATCATAGATCTTTCAATACTGAACAGGTTTATCGTCACTCCACATTTCAAGATGGAAACTCTAGATTCCATTCGGCTGGAACTACAGCAGGGAGACTGGGTAACCTCCCTGGACCTGAAAGATGCATATTTTCATGTCCCCGTCCATCCCTTTTCAAGGAAATACCTTCGGTTTGTCTGGCAGGGGACAACCTATCAGTTCCGAGCACTACCATTCGGACTAGCTCCAGCCCCTTATGTTTTCACTCGTTTGATCAAGGTGGTTTGTGCCCACGTTCATCGCATGGGTATTCGTTTACACACTTACCTAGACGATTGGCTTCAACCAGCCAGCTCCAGAGATATGGCTCTATCTCACTCAAAGCGTCTACTTTCAGTAATTCTAGGTCTAGGTTTTATTCCAAACTGGGACAAGTCGGAACTAATCCCTTGTCAGGCCTTCAATTTCCTGGGAGCTCGTCTTTTTCTACTAGAAGCTCTAGTAGGCCCATCTCTGGACAGAATCCATCACTTACAGGAGTCCCTCGGGGCCCTCTTGTTGCAAACCTTGGCTTCAGCACGAGAAGTCCATTTCCTTTTGGGTCAAATGGAATCTATGTCCAAGCTCCTTCCTCAAGGCAGGACTCACAAACGCCCGTTACAGTGGGCATTAAAAGACAGGTGGGATCAGGCTACCCAATCTTGGGAATGTCAAATCCAGCTAGGCCCTTGGTTCAAATTAGCAACTCTCCAGTGGTTAGATTCGGCTTTTCTTATGGAAAGGGTTCCCCTTCACCCTCCAGACCCAGATTTACACCTGTACACGGACGCCAGCCTTCTGGGCTGGGGGGCCCATTTGGGAGAGCTTCAGGCCTCGGGTTTCTGGACCCTCTCCGAAAAGACCTCCCATATCAATCTTTTGGAACTAAAGGCAGTCTTCTTGGCGCTTCAGGCTTTCTTAAAAGAGATACAAAGCCATTCGGTCTTGTTGGCCACAGACAACACTACAGTTGCGGCGTACCTCAACAAGGAAGGCCGGGATCTCATTCCAGGAAGCTCTCAGATTTAGCAACAGAAATTCTCCAGTGGTGTTTCCAAGAAGGAATCTTCCTGAAAGCACGGTTTATCCCAGGGAAACTGAATGTCTTGGCGGATTCCCTATCCCGGAGGAATCATCTCATTCAGACGGAGTGGAGACTGCACACTCCAACGTTGTCCTAAGTCTTTCGTCTTTGGGACACCCTACATGTGGACCTGTTCGCAATCCGGTTGAACAACCAACTTCCGATTTTCGTCTCCCCAGTACCAGACCCGTTGGCATGGGCAGTGGACGCCCTTGCTATACCGTGGCGGGACCTGTTCGCCTATGCATTCCCTCCACCTCCTTTGCTGTCCCGGGTACTTCTGAAGATCCAGCGAGAAGCTTGTCTTGTCATCTTGATAGCCCCACTTTGGTCGGGCCATCCATGGTTTCCAACTCTCCTATCTCTCCTGGTGGCTCCTCCCCTGAAGCTAGCCCCCAGGTTAGATCTCTTGTGTCAACCCCTATCACGACTTCTTCATCCCAGACCGGAAGTATTCAACCTTCACGCCTGTCTCTTATCAAACGACATCTGCAGGCGACAGGTTTTTCTGAAAGGGTTGCCCATCGAGTCTGTACCTCTAGAAGGTCTTCCACTAATTCCCTCTATGAATATCGGTGGAAGTTCTGGATGGATTGGTGTGTCTCAAGGTCATTGGATCCACTCCATCCTTCTTTGACTTCACTCTCAGACTTCTTCGTCTCTTTGTTTGAAGACAAATCTCTTTCCCCTTCTTCGGTTAAAGGTTATCGCTCCGCTATTTCTATCACGCTCAAGGAAATTACGGGGCATGATTTCTCGGATAGTCCTCTCCTCTCCAATATTATTAAAAGCATAGAGTTAGAGAGTCCGGCAGTTGCCCATGTTGCTCCCAAATGGGATCTTCTGTTGGTTCTCAAGACTATCGCAGGCCCTCCTTTCGAACCTCTTGTTTCCTGTGGTAGGAAGGAGCTTACCCTCAAAGCTACCTTTCTTCTAGCCCTAGCCTCGGGCCGTAGACGGAGTGAGATCCATGCCTTACTGGGGACTGAAGAATCTATTGCCTTTGCTGCAGACGGGTCTTCAGTTACCCTACATTTCTTTCCAGGGTTTTTGGCCAAGAACCAACAACCTTCGGTTCCTAGCTTACCACTGGTTATTCCGGCTCTACCCCCCTCAGGTAATACCAATTCTGCCTGCCTCTGTCCGGTTAGGGCTCTAAGAATCTACCTAGAGCGTTCAAGGTTATGGCGGCGGGGCAGAAAGAGGCTTTTTCTGCCACACTTTTTGCACGCTACTAAAGAAATTTCTTTAGCGTCCATTTCTAGGTGGATTGTGGAAACCATTAAAGTGGCCTATAATGTGCAAAAGACCGATCTACCAGGGTCAAACCCTACAGCGCATGAAGTCAGAGCTCTGTCTTCATCCTTAGCATGGTCTAATTCAATTCCTTTAGACCGCATTCTTAAAGCGTGCTACTGGAATTCGGACAACTCCTTTGTTAGATTCTACCTAAGGGACTGTTCCCAGCTCAATAACGAATTGGCTTCTCTGGGTCCTTTGGTTGCTGCCCAGTCAGTCATCGGAGCTCCGCTACCCGACCAGTTAGATGACTAGGTTGTCTACAAGTCACGAACGTCCGGGGTTTTGAACCAAACTTTTATAACATATGCATTTTTTGCATGTACCAGCCTTACCTATGGTTACTGTTATGGCTGGTTACTTTTCCCATATGCATGTTGTTTTGTTTTACCTATTCGCACACAGTTAAATGTTACTTTGTGTTTATAGTTTATTACCTATACAGTTAATTATATGAAACTTAAGCTGTTATGTAAGTATCTAATTGGGATTTATTGATACTGGTTTTCTATTAACAATCGATTTAATACAAACATATTCTTCTGATAGATATGTTTGATATTGTCGATTATTCAATGGTGCTGGGCTTAATCGTAAGCTATCAATGGACCAATCTAAGTGGCTGTAATTATTATTATCTGGCATTTCATCCCTGCTGTGTAATTTATGTATTCCTATTTCATGTCAGCCTAATATAATCCTGCACAGCCCATCCCTGGTGTTGATTTGTGAACATTGTTAATAATAACCCATATAATGTATCATTAGACTATTATACCTTGTAATCCACAACTATACTGAAAGGAAAAAGAAATGCAGGGTGCGTATTTCCGCTATATATTGCATATACTGCACACTTAATTCCATATATATTCCAAGGAAATCCCAGGATGTTTTGTAAAAAAAAAAAAAGTGCAGTTAGTTAGAGAAAGGACACAACTGTGATGTTGTAGACATTTTAATCACAGTACACGTTGTAACAAGAAATTCATAAATGCTGAAGTTCCTCTTTGAAAAATTGAGCCAGTTCAGTACTGTATTTAATGTTAAGTGATTGCAACATTTAAAGCCTAAGTTTGCTCACCTGCTTGAGCCAAATGCGCATTCTGACGAAATGAAACTTTAAAGGGGTAACCATTGGTGTGTTCAGTGCTGCTTAAACCTTCTTTCTAAAAGGACAGGCCTAATGTCGCCCTGTACCATTCGATTAGCAGTTGCATATTAAACATACAATATATAGCGGAAATATGCACCCTGCGCTTCTTTTTCCTTTCAGTATATAACCTTTTTTGATCATGTTAATACCAGGTATATTTCCATGGGATATTGTAATTTGCTTTTAGTATTGTGTAATTAGCATCTATCATCTACCATCTAATATCTAGGAGCAACCTTACTGTGACCTCAAACACCACTGGTTAAATATGGTCTGATTATTGTACTAATATTAGTATGATACTTACTAGAATATTACCGATATTAATGAAACATGTCTGAAATAATAATGTTATATATTTATCTGGGAGTGTGGTTTGATGTTTTAGTTTCAGTGGGCTAATCTGCATCTACATGGTTACATTGAACATTGACCATAACTCAACGGAAATGGCTTCACTAGTAATGGCATTCATTTTAAATCAAATTTCGGAAGAGAATAAATGTCTTGTATATCTACATTTACGCGACAGACGTGAACACGTCAGAATGGGATTACATCTATTAACAACATTATTGTTGGAAAACAAGTAGTAAGTTAGCTGAAGTTGACAGTTCAGCAAAGTCATTTATGAAGTATATGATAAATAAAATAAAAAATGTTTATATTCATCAGAGCTCCAGATAAAGTGCGTTGTTGCGTTTTTGACGCATCAAAAAAGCCGAATACGCACGTGAATTTCAAGTTGTGCGTCAGTAAAACGCACTGATATCTAAAAGGATGCACATAAAAATGATTCTCTACGTTTTTGTTAACTTAGTTTAGCGGTCATGGTCCTTCATTAACCCTAAATCGGCAGTCAAAAATACAAAACAAAGATTTCCGATATATCATGTTCCGTATCGCGGAGACGCTTGCTCTGTTGTAGTACGAGTATAATGTTTCGGTATGGGGTTTACCCTCAACCTGTACAAGCGCTTGTCTGACTGCGATGAATGACATTATTTTCCCCATAAAAATGTCTTCAGCATCAAAAGATGCGAGGCCGCAAGATGCAAAACAAAAAGGTTTGTTTGATTACTTCAGTCAAAAAGACAAACCCAATAGTAAGACAAACCCAATAGTGAATCAGATCGCGAAGTCAATTGTGAACGAGATTATTGACGAAGCCGTGAATTCAGCAAAGTCAGTTCACCGAAGCGTCGGGAAGGAAACCTTCAAAAAGTGGACGGCTTGAAGTTCTCTTTTCCATGCATTTTGTAAGAAGTTAAACTACGTAACGGAAAATAAAACTAAAAATTTTGAAAACCCCCCACTGCTTCATTTCAGGGGGTAAAAACCCCAAGGCCTCAAATCTTATCTGGAGCTCTGATTCATATCACATCCTATATCATGACCTGGACCCATATCAGCGCTCAGCTAAACCATGACCAACTTTTTATGGAAAAATTAAGATCAAGGTCATGGTTCCATTATTATAAGTAGCTGTTATTTTCCTGTGTGCCCC